>JAJIZL010004713.1:0-115124 GCA_023969395.1 Amblyomma maculatum | reverse complement strand
TGTGTGTGTGTGTGTGTGTGTGTGTGTGTGTGTGTGTGTGTGTGAACAACTTTCATTTCCATCAGATTGGCGGCCAACTACTCCCCGCCCCCGACACGCAGGCATAGGGAACTGGGGCCGGGACCTGCGCGATTAGAGGCCGGCAAAGAGGCCTTGGTTCCTTGCGGCCTCTTCCGCCAGGCGGATGGCTTGCTTCTGAAGAGTTCCTCCCTCCGCAAAGGGTTTACCAGGTTTCTCTACTAAGATTTTTTGTCTTAGCCCCTGGGGAGCTAGCGCATTCCCGAATCAGGTGATGGAGGGTGCCTCTCTCCCCACATTGCTTACATTTATCGTCCTGTCTCTCATCTTTCAGGACGTGATAGTCCCAGACCAGGTAGATGTAATGTCCTGCCTGCAGACGCCGCCATGCAGTCGCCTCTTTGTTGCTCAGACGCTTATCCGTTGGTGGCACCAGCTTTCTGCCTAATAATAATAATAATTGGTTCACAGGAAGGGAAAGGCGCACTGTCACACTTGCCCTGTGGACACCTGAACCTCGCCGTAAGGGAAGGGATGAAGGTGGGAGTGAAAGTGGAAAGAGAGAAAGGGGAGCCGTAGTGGAGGGCTCCGGAGCAATTTCGACCACCTGGGTTGGAGTGAAAGTCGACCACCTTTCTGCTTTGTCCATAATTTTCGACTATTTCTGTGAAATTTTATAGACTTGTGTGGCGCCTCGTTACCAGGAAGAGATGCGTGCGCTGGAGTTCATATAAGCTAACTTTTCTATTCACCTGTTTAGCGGTCAGGATTCTCACTGCTTCTGAAGCAATCCTTCCCTTTGCGTAATTGTAGATTTCTGTTTTTTTGTGACAAATTATAAATTTTGCTTCCGTTCCTACGCAAGCGAGCGCTATCGCAACTTCTTCAGCTTTTTCGGAGTTGCGGCTTCTGTTATTCTCCTAAATATGCCTAGGACTTGTGTGGCATAGCCTTCCAGGCTAGTCACGCATACACAAGCAACGACGGAATAGTAAAGAAACTGGAGTATGCGTGACTCGCCTGGTGACGTCATGACCTGCCGTGACGATCATGATGTCACATCGCGCGCCCCTTGTCGAACACAACTCTCATTTCATTGAACGCATCAAAGTTCACTGGCGTCCTATAATTCGTTTCCAGAAAAAGAAAGGCGCAGTATCTGTCACTCGTGGATTCCCGCTATCATCCTCGCAGTAGACAAGGGGAATTACGAAGGGCGCTTCACGATCCGGGGCGTGGTGCAGTTAAGGCGCAGACTCAGACTACCGTATTACACGTTCAGATACCAATCCATAAAACCTTTCATTAGAACAAATTATGGTACGCAACTACTCAACTAGCAAATGTCAAACTGCTTCAATCTTTTCCCGCCTTTTATTGAAATCATTGATTATTCTTCTTTCCTGCTTACCTTCACGAAAGAGGCGAAAGAGTTTTTTGGTGAATTATATGAAGCATAGTTACAGGCTTTAGTCAGAGACACTGGTTATCAATAGCATATAATAATTCTGTGTCGTCCTGTGTTTGTATTCTTTTCCACTGCATGAGATGTGCCCACTGATTGACTTTGTGTTTTATTATTCAGCTCATACTGGTGATCTGTTCTGCACATAGGTTGTTACTTATTGTATAACTCTATCACCTAGGGCTAGTATTGATGTTGCTGTTTTTTTTCTGTGTATTTCCTTCTCTTCATCTGTAAGTTCGCTTTATATGCGGTCATTGCTATGTGTTGATATTCTGCTGCAAGTGTTTGCAGGAACAGTGGCTTAGTCAGGCGATCATTGTTATCGCCTTTTGCCTCTGCATCATGGCATTAATTATGTATTGTCTTAAGCACAATAAACAAACCCTTAAATGGCGGAAAGGGAAGGCGGGAAGTCAAAGAGAAAAAGTTAAGCAGTGAAGAGGGCCCCTACAATTTTCAGTACAAACATAAGTTATTTAGTTTCGAAGCAGTGTTTCAAGCATTTTGATGGATGAGAAATGCAGAGCTCGTTGTTATTTGCAAAATATTTCTGTTGCCATTTCATTGCTTATAGCCTAACAAATAACTATGTTCTGCTGCTGCTGAGTATATACACAAATATAGGCTAAACAGGGCTGCGTCAGTATCTGAGCTACCTGTCAGGCGTATCGATCATTTAGAGTAAAATACCAATAATTCCCAGAACTCGTGAGAAATTGCACACCTACCACTGGTGCTCATTGATCTGCACTTGCTTTCCTCCACGCTTTTGCCTTCATTTGTTCAATCGGGTGCGAAGGCTTTTAATTGTTTTTGTTAACTATTTATGCAATAACCTTGCTTCAATTCGATGTTTCAGCAAATACCCATAACTTATGTTCAGAAGGTAAGCAAATTAATTTAATAATTAGTTCTTATATTTAAAATAATTAGTGAAGTATCCTAATGAGTCAATCCCGAAATGAAATGTTTGGTATTCCTCAAGAAGAAAGAACTGTTTAACAGCTCATCTTTCAAATTCCGGCAAAATATCACAAAGCAAAACTCTCTGGAAACTTTACTTTCTGGAAACCACAAGAACTGATGTGAAATATTTATTCATCGTCTTTGAAGTTCGAAAAATTATTATAGAAAGATGGTATGGCTGAAAAAAGCGTTCCAGTAATGACAATTTTGGAATCTTAACATAGTGATTTTGCCGCTGATGTACCTGACCTGCTGGACCTTCTTTCCATGTCTTTCCTTTGAGTCTGCCGAAAAATTCGCTGGTTGGAAAAGGGGCCGTTGTTTATGCAAGAGCAGTATATCAGTACTTTATTGCTCACTGTTCTTGTCCGTCATAAAAATTCAATTTTGAAAGAGGAAAACAAGCGCCCTGAAAAACAGATACGGAACAATCAAAACGGCAGGAGAAGTGCTTGTCCTGTCGTTTTCTTCGTTTCGTGTATGTTTTTTAGCACGCTTGTTTTCCCCTTCCAAGCCTGCGTACAATCTAGCCCAGATACAAGTTTTCTTAAATTACCATGCATATAATGTTTGGCAGTTTCGTTGCGGAATGAAGGTATAACAACACATTTTAATGCAATGTTTTTATTTAGTAAATATCTGGACAGTTCTTGCAACAGTTTTAGTGTGAGAGCTGAAACAATACATCTAAGAACGTCAATAAAAATAGAAGTGAATCAGCCGCGTTTCACGTCCAATAACCATAGTATTTTTTATTTCTTTTCGAATTCTCAAGCAGAAAATTTGTGCTCTCAATAAGCTCTATTTTCGCATTCCATTCACGATCATATAAAAACAATTTGCTCATTTCTGCAACAACGTTCTTGTTGCACAAACAATGCCGGTTCCTAAGTATTCTTAAAATGTCATGTTTGGCCCCGCTTGACACGACTACCATAGCGTGTGATAAATTTATTTTCTTTTCGCAGCTTTCCATCTCTTTTAAATAATTTTCTCCCTTTTTTGTGCTTATGAATAAGGATTCGTTTAATTCTGTTTTCCTTTTACATTTTCCGCACGTTTTATTTCAGTTTTATGACACTGCTGTCTTCTCTGTGCAGTTTTGACATTGTGTTCATTGTATTGTGTTGCTTGCTTTATAGCTGAAAATGACTAGGTTATCATACTCAATACATTAGTAAACTACAGCGAATCGCAGTTAGTTTTGTTTACACTCCAGAACAACAGTTCCCATAATGCGCGTCCCGTGCTACATTAATTACAGGAAACACTCTCACTGTTAACCTCAATGATTTCAATTCTTCGTGTGAACATTGCTATTCTTAAGGCATGTGTCACAGAAAGCTTGGTTTACATTGCTCTATAATGAATTTGGCGGATTCAAGCGAACAGCACTGTAAATACGAAGACGGGCTTGAGTTCGGGCCACGTGGTCTTCGCCAATTTTGCAGTCCAGGCTAACCTCGATAACGGATGGCATCTGTTACACCTAATCTATTCCACAAGGCTTGTGGAAATAAACAATCACGAAATAAACACAGCGCGAAGAAACAGGACACAGGAATACGACACATACAAGATGGGACTGGCACTGAGACTACCAACTTTATTGCATGTACAGCCAAGGCACGTTTTTATATCTGCCACAAAGGACCACGTAGGTACAATCACCTTCTGCAATGTAAATACTTTAATCAGATACAATATCACTACATGTTACTGATGGGGATACAATATTGTTACGAGGTTTATTTACACGGATGTTAGGATGCGCTAGAGATTAGCACACTACAGCGGACTGGCCCAGCTTCCTCGTCCTCTTCTGCTTATTCCGCCAAACCTCATCTTCCTTCAGTAAGGACCGCGGGAAGTGTGTGACACTGCCCCCTTCGCAGACGATGCCCGCCGGGCGAGTCAAGGTTCGTCACGTTGATAGAAGGGCTTCATGCGGGCCACGTGGACTACTTGAGTCTGCCGAGAACGACGCCCCTGGGTGGTCAGGCGAGAGACGACAAAGTTCACTGCGCTGAGGCGTTCCAGTACAACGAAACGGCCAGTATAGTGGTGCCACAGTTTCTGGGACAAGCCGCGCTTACGCAACGGCGTCCAAAGCCGCACCAAGTCACCAGGGGCATAATTAACATCTTGATGACGCTTGTCGTAGCGTTGCTTGTAGCGTTCCTGGGAGGCTAGAGTGCGAAGTCTAGCGAGTCGACGAGTTTCTTCAGCCAAATAGAGAGTATGCGCTAGTGAAGTTTCAGCAGGGAGTGAGAAAGGCAGAAACGTGCCCAAAGTGCTTCGTGGAGGTCGTGCATAAAGAAGAATAAACGGACTGTAGCCTGTTGTTTCGTGCTTATCAGTGTTAAATGCGTACGCTATAATTGGAAGGACTTCATTCCAGTTTTTGTGGCAGGAGTCGACATACATTGCGAGAATATTGCTAAGCGTCCGATTGGTGCGTTTGGTAACACCGTTTGTGGGTGGTAAGGCGTTGAATGGCGCAAATAGGATGAGCAGAGGCGAAAAAGTTCTACAACTTCTGCCGTTAAACTGTCGGCCAGGATCGCTTATTAACACACGAGGAGGCCCATGTCGAAGAATGATGGACCGTAGGAGGAAAGCCGAGACATCAAAAGCAGTGGCTGACGGTATAGCAGCAGTTTCACAGTACCGCGTAAGGTAGTCTACGCACACTATGACCCAGCGGTTTCCGTTGGAGGAACGGGGAAACGGTCCCAGAAGGTCAATTCCCGTCTGTTTGAATGGGGTTCGTGGTGGCGTTATAGGCTGAACATGATCCGGCAGTGAGCAGGTTGGGTGCTTGAGACGCTGGCACTTGAGGTAGCTGGCCACATAACGTTGAGTAGTTTGACGAATCTTCGGCCAATGAAAACTTTCCTTAGTCCTGTGCAATGTCCTCGCGAAACCCAAGTGTCCAGCTGTGGCATCGTCGTCCATTACCCGAACAACCCCACATCAAAGACTTTTAGGAACTACCAGAAGAAGCCGCGCACCTACTGACGAGTAGTTCTTCCTGTATAGTACACCGTCACGAATGCAGAATGATGTCGTAGGGTTCCGGCAACTTTCTGCATCAAAAAGCGGGGCCAAATCATTGTCGTTCCGCGGAGCAATCTTGAATTCACCAACATTGGGGAAACTTGGAGAGATAGCAGCTGCATATTCATCCAAGACCTCATTGTCGCAATCACTAGTTTCAAGTGGCAACCGTGACAGGCAGTCAGCATCTCCGTGCTTACGACCACTCTTAAATAACACAGTAAAATATAATTCGCGCCCACTGCGCAAGGCGTCCACAGGGGTCACGAAGATTCACAAGCCAGCATAAAGAATGATGGTCCGTCACAATTTAAATGCACATCCATAAAGATATGACCTAAACCGTTACACACCGAATACGACAACTAAGCATTCCTGCTCAATTACTGTGTAATTACGCTATGCCTTGCTCAAAGAACGGCTTGCATATGCAACGACATGTTCACCGTCATTGTGGCGCTGTATGAGCACAGCACCAACTCCCACTGCGCTGGCGTCAGTGTAAAGTTCTTTTGGAGCTGATGGACAGAAGTGGCGTAGTACTGGTCCTGATGTCAAAATAAATTTTAACTGACGAAAGGCGGAGTCACAATCGGCAGTCCACTTGAAACGCACATCTTTTTGCAGAAGACAATTAAGGGGATATGCTAGGTCAGCAAACGTCGGAACAAAACGCCGCAAATAGGAGCAAAGCCCCCCCAAAAACCTCCTGAGCTGTTTTAACAATTTCGGTGGTATTAAAGAAGTGACAGCTTCAATTTTTTTGGATCAGGCCTGACTCCATCCTTGTCTACGAGGTTTCCAAGTACCACTGTCTGGCGTTATCCAAAACGACATTTCTTGGGATTGAGTACCAGACCAGCTTTCTCAATACACTCCAAGACAATCTCTAATCGACTGTAGTGTTCACAAAAAGCAGTTCCGAATATTACTACATCGTCCAAATAACATACAAATGTGCCACTTCAGTCCGCGCAAAACTGTATCCATGAATCTTTCAAACGTCGCTGGAGCGTTACATAATCCAAACGACATCACCCTAAATTCATACAGCCCGTCTGGGGTGATAAATTCCGTCTTTTCTTTATCCTTTGGGTGCATGGGAATCTGATCACAGGTCAATTGAGGAAAACTAGGAGGCGGAATGTAAGCAATCAATGGCACCATCAATACGTGGCAGGGGATACAGGTCCTTCTTGGTAACAATATTCAGCCGTCGATAATCAACACAAAATTGCCATGTGCGATCTTTCGTTTTGACTAGAATTACAGGGGCAGCCATCCGACTAGACGATTCCTGAATGATACCCTTATGCAGCACATCACGAACTTGATTGTTTGTCGCTCTGATGGGGATACACGATAAGGCTTCTGACGGATTGGATCAGCAGTCCCAGTATTGATTCGGTGCTGAGTACGGGAAATGGGAATCCGTGGTGGCGAGTCCTGAGAAAAATCGAAAGCTGCAGTGTGTATAAACTCTGCTGACATTGCAGGAATGACTATGTCGTCCGAACCCGAAAGCGTGCTAATATGGGTCGGCGAATTTTCACGCAAAGCAGGTTAAATTCGACTGCTCACAGAAATATCTCCGTTGCGAAAGTCGAGAGTTTCCCCACATTGTTCCAGGAAATCGAGTCCAAGAATTACGTCATGCGTTGATCGAGCAAGTACGGCGAATTCAGTTCGGAATATGTGGCCGGCGATAACAAGATCAAAGGATTAGACACTTCAATATTTACCTAGCGATATTGTCAACATCAGCGATAATACAGTTTTTCATCTATGCCGACGATACGAGCGTATTTTTTTCAGGTGAAAATGTTCATGAACTTATCAAACAATATAATGCCACAATGAAAGCTCTTGAGGTTTGGTCTGCAGTTAACCTGATGCAAATAAACAAAAGTAAGACCAAAGCTGTCATATTTAGGCCGAAAAACAAAGTTATCCCACCGCACTATAATGTTATATTAAACTCGCAGACTGTAGAAATAGTTGAGCAGATTAAATGCCTCGGGGTTATATTTTCTGGCAGTATGTCATGGGATTATCATGTCAATTATATCTTGAAAAAAAAAATAGCTCAAATCACTGGTGTTATAGGCCGTCTAAAATACAAATTTCCCACAAAAACTAAGATGCTGGTATACAATTCAATATTGAACTCGCATTTAAACTATTGCCAGTTAGTGTGGGGCCTACAACATTCACTAACCTTGAACGTATCCATTTAATGCAAAAAAGATATCACCGAAATACATAAAATTTGCTGTTCCGACATCCAAGTGCAGCTCTCTTTTGTCATTCCAGAGTTATTAAAGCACATAATCTTTATAAATATCGCCTCAGTGTTACTTTTAAAACAGAAATCAGGAATTATGTAACAAATCTGAAAAATTTAGCAGAACTAAGGAAAAAAGAATCAGTCTATCCAACAAGACATGGCGAAGAATGGACAGTGCCAACACCTCGACTAAATCATGGTAGGGAATGCCTTCAGCACACTCTTCCATTTCTTCTAAATAGGTATATCCACATTAACCTCGATTTGTTTTCGTTTCCCCGTCGTGAACTACATAATTAGTTTGTGAATAACATGGTTTAAGCTTCATTATGTATACATATTGCTGTTTCGTGTATTCTCTGGTGTTTCCTTGATGTGCTTGTTTTTAAAACTGTATAAACTCTTGTGTTGCCTCCCTGCCAATAATTAGGATTGTAGACTTGTCAAGCTGCCCAAGGGCAGCTTTTTTTCTACGATTCCTCAATCTTTAGTGTTAGATGGGAGATAAATAAACTTTGACTTTGACTTTGACTCCAAGTGGGTTAAGCGGTTCGCCACCAGCACCCCACAATCTCGTCGCACTATCCCTAGCAAACATACGTTTACGACCAAGGCAGTTTTTAAAAGCGAGACATATTAGAAATGGTTGCACCTGTGTCCAACAACACCATAGCACGTACACCGTCCAAAAACACTTCAATTCGGTTCTTTAACATCGAAACGGGCAGAGGCATGGCGACCGGCTTCCGTGTGCTGTGCGATGTCAGTGCACATTAAATAACCCCAGGTGGTTGAAATTTCCGGAGTCCTCCATTACGGCATCTCTCATAGCCTTAGTCGCTTTGGGACGTTAAACCTCACAAACCAACCAACCAAGCCAACCATTTGCGACCTCATCTCCATCGGCCGCACTCACTAGTTTCCCGGAGGTGGCGACCGTCGTCGGGGAGAAGGGGAGCGTGGTAGGCGCCGAGATGGTGGTGTCAAGCTACGGTCAGAGGTCGGTGATTCGTTTCGGTTCAGCGCCATTCTGCGTTCTTGTCGGCTAGCTGTTGTTCTGTACTCCTTCCGACCAGGTGTTCTTCTATATGAATCTTCATTACCAGCAGGAAACCTTGTACGGGAGTTCACCCACTGCCGGCGATACTGCTGGTACGGACGGTGGTTGCGGAAAAAACGCAAAATGTGGCCGATCATCCCACAGGCGTAACACACTGGCGGCTCACGTTCATTCGATGAATAAGGCTCTTCGTCGCTTGGATTAAACGCTTCAAGGTCTGGATGTAGTCGACGAGGAGGACGAGAGTGCTCGCTGTTGAAGGCTTTGATGGTGAGAGGCAAGGTGTTCGGGCGATGAGCAGCAGAGCATCGGGTGTCCGAAGGAGACGTAACAGAGGGAGCATAACAGGTACAAGATGGGCTATTGTCTGCCGAAGAGGTGCCACTGTAGACGGGTCTCACGTGGCCCCCAATATCTTGATGCCTCCAAAGTTCTTCGCGAATGGTTTCTCGAATGGTATCTGCCATGCTTATCGTTTCAGACACATCCAAACCGGCGATAGTTGTGACATTAGGCAACCGACCGAACTTCGGAATGATACAGCATCGCTTCAAACATTCAAACGTGCGGCAGTGTCGTGTTACATCAGCGGTAGTGTTCAAATCGTTCTTGCAGATCAGAAATTTGTACACGTCTTGCGCTATTCTTTTGAGGAGTTGACCCACTCTATCTTCCTCAGTCATCCGAGCATCAACTATTCTGCGCAGCTTGAGGACTTCGTCTATGTAAGTTGTGCAGGCCTCCCCTGGTACTTGCGCTCGTTGAGCCAGAGTCTGTTCGGCGCTCTTTTTTCGAGCATCGGCATCGCCAAAATCCGCTCTCATTTCTTCCATGAAGCGGTGCCAGGTGGTAAGGGATGCTTCATGATTGTCAAACCATGTTAGCGCTTTTTCTTCAAGAAAAAATACCGCATTCACCAACTTGGTATTCGCATTCCAGCGGTTGTATTTGCTCACCCGATTGTAGTGGGTGAGCCAGTCAACCACGTCTTCCCCGGGCTTGCCATAGATGTGCCTAGGTTTCCGATAAGGCTGTGCGGTGGCCGGTTGAGCTGCTGGCGTGGGCTGCGTTGAACCATCTGCTTGCGCCATCTTCGTCCGTAGGGGGGGGGGGGGGGGTAGCCCAGCAATTCTTCTGCTTCGGCGAACTAGGAGAGGATCCGTGGTAACCTGTAGCCCGCAAACTCCATCACACTTGTTATGAGGTTTATTTACACGGATGTTAGGAGGCGCTGGAGATTAGCACACCACAGCGGACAGACCAAGCTTTCTCGTCCTTTTCTGCTTATACCGCCAAACCTAATCTTCCTTCAATAAGGACCGCGGGAAGTGCGTGACAATATGAATACACATACAATATCAGATAGGCGACAACGCACGTTGTGAAAGAAACTGCATCTTCCCCCAAAAAACACAGGACCAGAGACTTAACGCAAAAAAAAGCAATAGACACAGATGACGACAATCATAGACAGGACAATCTGACATTTAAATGCATATAAAATGGTACGTATGGAGTCTAAAACAACACTTTCAAGCAAAAGGCCAGTCAATTGCTAAAAATTTAAAAACTATTTAAAAAGTAAGAACAGCACAAAACAAAAACAGTAACCACCGCCAAACAATTACACGGCTAAACAGCTAAAACCATTAACAAAGCACCAAAGACAAACGGGTGACATTAAAAAAAAACACGTATGTCAAAACCGTGCTTCCATGCACAACAAAACACCTAGACAAACAGGAAGAATTAAATGACAAAGAAAGGCACACGGAAACAAAAATACCATACTCGTACACCGAAATGCCTATTCGAAGTTAAAACGCAGGATACTAGCACTCTCCAAGAACGTCACTTTTTTCTCTGAAGGGAAATTGAAGAGGTGCTGATGCACGCGTCATCACCAATCTTGCTGCTCGAACCCGCTGCCTGAAACGCCGCTTCTGGTGGTTTACCCGCGTTTTCAGCTCCCCTTGCTGCTGCCTCTACCTCGACGACGTCCATTAGCTCCGCAGAGTCACTCGCCACTACACACTTGATAGCCGACGCGTAGATACGGACGCAGTCTGCCTCCGCGTGTCCATAGAACCGGTGATTGAAGGCCCTGGGCGAACGTGGCCTGTCATGGCGAACGTGGCCTGTTCGCCGCAGTGCCTGCGTTGCGGTGGAACAGGCACTGCTTAGGCCGTCCGGGCACTATCACGTGAGCCAACTCGCCAGCCACTCGAACCTGATGGGGTAGGCGATCTATCTTCATACCTGGCTTCAGTTTTAGCAACACAGGCCTTGTAGTGGATCCTTTCTCCTTCATGCCAGCAATCCGCCAACGTTCTTGGGTCACCTCGGTCACGGCGCCAAACGCAGCGAAAGCGGTGCGGATGCCCTCGTCGAAAATGCCGTGCGGCATCCAATGCAGATGCAATTGAACTTGCTGTTCTTCTGGATCAATGACGATGCATCGGCGTACCTTGATCTCGGTCTCCTTAAGGGCAGCCAGTTGTTTTACGCTTCCACGCTGCTGAAGGACACAGCCCAGACATGATTATACTGGTACGCCCCCAACGACACGACGTCGGGGACGGCAACATTGTCCAGGGCGTCCCTAAAGTCTTCGACCCTGTAGAGCCTTACACGCACGTCGCCGTGCAAACACACCATGTTTAAAACAACCCGTCCGGTGGGCAGGGTCGGCATATATCTCATATTCCTTGTTTTCGCTACTCGTGAACCTGTTGCCGCGGCCAGACAAGGCCGCTATCACCGCTCCTTGGGAGCTCATGATCCTACGTCCGCACCAAACTTCCGGCTTCCGCCAATGAACCGCATTGCTTCTCTCCGAATAAAAGTGAGCGTGATGTATGCGTTCCTTATTTGACTATCAGTTAATAATTAGGTGCGTCATTAGAACTAAACTTTCCTGAAGTGATTGATAAACGAATAGCAAATAACATTCCGAATAACATTTCGACAGGTGCCACTGAAATATTCCTTCTATCGCACGGCGCTGCTGCAGCACATTGTCCGAGGCGCAGTGAAATGCTTATACATCTAAACATCGTTTTGAAAGCATTGAGGTTTAAGGACAGCGGTGAGAAAAACACTTTTCGCTGGAATAAATAAACGGAGGTCATTTAATTGGTGGCTAAAATCAAGGCAAAGAGCGGAAAATCACCTTGCATAAATACGAAAAAGGAGGGATGTAACATGAGAAGTATGTCGTTGCGAGGGTAAAGAGCATAAGAAGACGAAGCAAACGGGCCCGATATTGCTATCGCATTGAACTCTAAAAGATGAAGCTTAAGATTCATCCAATTGTTTTCAGTGTTTTTAATGTTTATTTTTTGTAGGCGTTGTATTTTATTTTTCTTTATATTTGTTGTCCTTACGTACAGTCTTTGTGAGAAATATACAGCCCAGGGGTTTTTCTTCTAAGCCCGGTAACGGGGCTCAGTATGCATCAGCACCGTTGGAAATCTAGTATACGAAAAATCTAGTCCCCATTCTTCTCAATGCTTACCTATATATTTCAGTATTGCTTCCAGGGGCTTAGTTTTGTGCTCAGAAGCGAACCCCTTGGGCCGTATATTTTTGACAAAGGCTGTACATGACTTTTACCACCAGTAATTGTTTCATTTTCACAAACGACCTCAAATAGTCTTTGCGCTAGATACATGGAGAGATATGAATGCGGTTTGCACGAAGTCGATGCAGAGTATCGGTCAGCGCGCTCGGTGGTGATAAGCTATCGTAGCTCAAACCCTAGCATAGCCACAATTTCTTTTATTACTGATTGACAGCACGACAAACACCAGCGCTACCCACACATAATGTAGATTAGTCATGGTGACATTGGGGGGAGGGGAGACAAGAAATGTGTTCACATAAAAATGATCAAGCTGATGCGCGATGCATTGATGAGGAATTACACGCCTACAAAAAAATGCTTTGTTTAAAAAATCGAAAGAAAAAGCGTTTTTAATGACGCTAGAATGAAAAAATAAATAAATATAGTTTAACTGCCCTATCTGCATGCATCAATGCACTCCTGAACAAACCACTGCGAGAAGATGCGCATTGCATATACCGCTGCTGCATTTTCGAAATATCTCCTTTCAATGCCATAATATAAATCTGGAAGGGGAAAGTTAACCTGCTTTTAAGGTTATAACCTGACAGCGGGCCGTATCCGCCCGTGACTACCAGAGCGGATCAGGGCTTGTACTCAGCAGCTCGCTTATTGAGTAATGCAGTAATTATGCATCTACATCTGACACATCCTCTTCCTTATGCAGTCCTACGTAGCAGTGTAAAAATACAAGATCGAGTTGACGACTTCTAGAGCAATTGGCCAATCTGCATTGGAGCCTGACATCGAGAACTCCTAGCTCAAATCAGTGGCAGCCCACATCAGCTGCTAGCCCCGCCTGCTACAGAATGCCATTTGTTTTTCGCTCACAACCAAGACGCTGCATTTTATCGAGAATAGGATATTTAAAGTTATCACGTTTATACCCATTGGCTACACGCCAATCAGGTAATCACGTAACATTGCTTACGTAATATAAAGAACTTTGCCTTTACAATAAAGAGTAGGAGGGGCTTGAATTCACATTTCCTCAAAGTAATTAGCACTATATGGGTTTTAAAATGTTTCATTTCTTCGTATATATTTTATATGAAAATGCGCTCATAAAATTATAATTTACCAGCCATCTGAGTTTTGTTTATTCATATTTCAATTAAAAGCTTATGTCAATTTTCATATAAACATGGCCATGCATATAATCGCGTTTCACGTCCATCGTTCTGCCATTTTCCTTGGGGACCATGATTATCATATACGAAATTATCTGAGGTATTGCTCGAAAAACATTTCTTTAAGAACTTGTATTTTTTATATAATTTTACATTTGCGATAAAGCACCTTAATTTCTCAGAAAGGTATGCAAATTACACCGCATATTGTCTTGTCTTTTATATGCCTTCTAGAAATGACAACTACAATACATACGTCTAAAAAAGTAATCATTATCCAGACTCTGCGCACTTGTTCCGAGGTATTGTTTTCTAATTTTATATTTTAATCCTGCAGCGTTCAGAGAATCGACTTTACTGTGAATCGTCAAGATGGGCCCGTCACAATTTCACTCCAGCCTCTCGATAGTGGCGAGTATTCCTTCGTATTTATTTTTGATAGCTAAAACAGGAGCAAGATGAAATATTCACGCAATCTTTGCATCTGCGAAAAATGTCAGAATACACGTAACGTGGGTTCAATTAAATATGCTGAAATATTGAGATCGAAAAACATTTTCAATACTCCCATAGACGCAAATATCTTCCCGAAATATTTTTAAAATCGTATATCACGCAGTGAAGCTCTCTCCTATCACGTTCCGAAAGGCGGGGCGATGCCTCCAAGTGCGAGTGCTGCATTTAGCTGTCGGCGTTAGCTGAATGCTAGATCAGATTTCTTCAGTTCTTATAATTTTGCAAGCTTCATTTTCTCTGATCAAGAGATGACAAAATACTTTATTACACATGAACAAGTGGTTGTTCATAGGCTTAGCTAATTCCTCCCATATTTCAATAAAAGCACATAACCTGTCGAAGAAAACTGGTATTCAGAGTAACAAATATCATGATGAGCAGAGCAATGCCCACCACACTGTTTTCCCCATACTAAGCGTGGTGCGGGGCACCCAGCTTGCTGCTCAAATTCTCTTCTTCGCGATACCTGGAGCGTAACTACACCAGCCACAATGGCTCTTGCCTTATCCAATCATTTTACTTGATAACAGATAGTGACTGCGCGAGGAGCGTGCAGCTTTCATGCCTACAAAATCGGCCACACGTAAGCCCTGTTTAATATATGGGACATGGTAGCTTCCTTTCTCACCCTAATATGCTTGTTTTCTGTCATTTAATAATCTTATTGTTGTTAAATACATTTTATATTCATGTTACAAATTTTGGCACAGCATGCATCAAGTATACTTGACCACATAGCATACTTGTTATAATGTAAGTAGATATTGCTGAATTCTAGTGGTGAAGGTGAATAAAAATAGACACTACCCTTCCGGGAAGAGCCTTCGTTTTCAAAACGCACTTACGCATCTACACAGCATGCTGCACACAATTCACTACGCTAGGCTAGATAGACGACCGGCTAAGATGTCGGTTCAGATTTAAAACAAGCGGAGTAAAAATTGTTGTAGCGGTTTACTCTAGGGCGCTGCCACGCAATGGAGCCGTCCTTCGTCATCATATCGACAGACGGGAAGCCCTGATAAGTGCTATTCGCACTGGATCTCAAATTACCCTTTCCCCGCTCCTATCGCATCTCAGCCTCCCCCTACCCCATCCACGGCCCATAACTTGTCCAAATCAGAACCTAGTTCCCCTCCTGATTAGCTAGCAATGGAAGCTGGCAAGAAACCCTCTTGAAACTCAATTCTGTATATTACAACTTCGTCCTCAACTCCCAAATCAATAGACAACTTACCATCCCCACTTGTGCCATTTGCTGCTGCTTCCTTTGAGGCAACATTGCAGGAAGCTATAACTCACATCAACCAAGAATGAGCAACTCTCAAAGATGCGGTAATCCGCATAACGCAAGAGAATGCCATTAAGCAGAGAGAATGTGCCCTAACCTAATAATTCTCTTACTCATATACAGATGTTGAGTCTCGGCTCAATTCTTACCTGCTTCTTCCAAAGCGCAAGAAGCCCAAAGCAGCAGGAGGGCAGGACAATCCTCTCTCTGCTATAGCTCATGAGCACCACCCCTCTGTTACGACACCTCTCCTATAGGTTCTCATTATGGCAGCTAGAGACCGTATTCTTACTCTTTCTCAGTGAAGTTGCCGGGGCGTCGACCAGAAGCGTCATGTTGCTCACTAACTACTGGCCTGCGCTACGGGACCCAACATTTTTGCCCTACAGGAACCTTCCAGCCCAGTCACCTTCCCCAGCTATACACCTATTTTGCCCACATTTCAGTACATTTTTACTTAGTTGCTCTCGCACCACCATCTCCCAACCCCTAGCAATTCCAGACATTCATAACCTTCCAACTGAATTTCTGCACACCCTGCTCAAGCAAAAAGTGCTTTTATCTTGAATCTTTACACTCATCCCAAGTCCAATAAAATTGCGAGCCGCGTAGCTAAGTCCCTTACAGATTCATGGGGATTGCAACGGCCCACATGCAGCCTGGGAGTACCCGCACGATACACCAAAAGGACGTCGGGTGTGGTTTGCCGCGCACCAAGCCTGTCTCTCCTTCCTCACCGACCCTATCATTCCCACCTGCACTGTAACCAGCGTCTGTAGAGACACTACACCACACCTTACTTCCGAACATCGTCTCTCAAGCGTCGTGGTACAATACACAAGAGAATCTAGGGAATGGTATTTTCATTATCGAAATTGCTCTAAACAATCGGTTGCCCTGTAGACCTCGCAGAGGTTCAACTTTCAAGAAGTGGGGTTCTTTCTCATCATGGTAGAGGCATCAGTGCCTACGCCCGTCGTGAATGACATCCCGAATGGTAAAAAAAAAATACAAAGCGATGTCCAATCAGTAACTTGTCCCCTAACAGGTGACTGCCCAAGAGACACAATTGACTCCCACCTCATACATTTATGGGAGGCTGAAGGCGACCTAGAACGATGCTGGCAACGTCAGCATCCATTGGAATCGGATGCTTAGGATGTCGTGTCGCCTGTCCTTAGAGGCGCAGGATGCAACTCTTTACAACAAAACTGGGAATTGTTCTGCAACCAGTTAGATAGAAACATGAGTTTCACAGTTGGGAACCTTTTTAGGCATCTCATACACTTTACTAAGATCTAATACTACCCAAAGAGGCAACTTCACTAAGCTAATGTATACTTGCGATACACCTTCAAGGGAACTTCTCCAAGAGCTACGAAATCATCACTGCCCCACATACCATTTTGGAAAACACCTCGCCTATGCAGGACTCCTAATGACTTCCTCGCCCCCAATAACATTATCATAAAGGCAGGCTGGGCACCAAAGGCTTAACACATCTTCGGTCCACGGTTCATATGGGCTACATAAATAAGACATTTCGGAATCTATATGCCTAATCTGTTACAGGCCATACTAAATACTTTAACGAATTCTGGCAAAGAGCAACCTACCGCCGCAATGAAAAGGGGTCAATGTTTTCTTTATACTGAAGCCTGGGAATTCTCTGCTTATTTCAAACATCAGGCCGATCTCTCTAGCCTCTGGGATCAGCAACAAATGGGACGTACTGTACATTTACATGTACATGTACTCCAGACCAGACTTTGCCAATGCCTAAAAGGCAGAAATCTCGTTCCCTCCTGCTTGTTTAGATTTCGTCCTGACCTTTCTATACAGGACGTCTTCTTTAAGATAAAACATTGCATTGCAGGTGAGTACAATCCTGGGTCATTTAGTATATCGTGTTTAAGAAAAATACACCATCTAAAGGATGACGACGAAGAAAGACGCCAGCTGCCGTGTGTTATCGACTGTCAAAGATGGCACACAAACTACCCTAGGACTGGATCCTATTAAGACATTCGATAATATAACGCACTCAGCAATCACTCAGGACCTTGTAACACCAGGAGACGGCGCCAATCCGAGACTTCTGAGCCAGCCCACAGCCACAATATTTCATGGCTACAACTTCCTTCCAGAGATCACGCTAGTTGCAAGAGCTACGCCCCAGGTAGTTGTCCTCTCCCCTGTGTTATTCAACATAGCACTCCTTCACCTACCAAAAAACTAGCTCAAATCACCGACATGTATTTCCGCCTCTACGCCGACGACATCACAGTTAGGGTGCAAAAATAGAAAACCTACAACTGGAACTTGCCACCATCAGCACATACGTACAAAAACGTGGCTTAACTTGCTCCCCTTCAAAATAAGCTCTTTTTCACTCCACGCAATACGACTGAGGCAGTCCGCCAATTTCCCTCGATATAGATACCTACTCGATTCCACTAGTATACAAATCCGTGTGCTGAATCTCGTTCTTCACTCCCATAGCGCGCATGTAGAAGTCATTAAGACTCTCAATACACAAAGTCAACAAAACACCCGACTGATTGCCCGCAGAGGCCATCGTCGGGCTGAGTTACGCGAAACACAATTCGCCTCACCCAGTCTTCCATTATAAGCCGCATCACATATGCCCTCTCATACCTCCACCTCAAATAAAATACAAAGATCGGGTGAACGTGCTCGTACGACGATAAACGAAAACAGCTCTACGACTCCCGCTCCAGTACATCTAAAGCGCCACTCCTCAAACTCGGTGTACACAGCACTCTCGAAGAAGAACTTAGAGAAACTACACTAAAATCACAAATATCGCGTGCATCCAACTCGGCGGCCGGCGGCACTCTATTATCCAAATTAAGCCTTAACACCCTTATACACCTATATGAAGGCGTCCTTCTTTCTCCTAACTTACGCTCTAACCTTAAAACATCTCCTATTACTAAAAATATGCACCATTAGCGAGTCGAGGGCCGCAGACTACCAGGGCTCACGCCCTTCACAGACAGTAAGCGAGGACTAAGAAGTGGTCTACGTGGACTCAGTGGATTATACGTCAGGATCTGTGTGGTGCTGGCTGCAGCAGATAATCAAGGAAAGCTGCCTACTTCGAGCTCAATTTCAAATATGCGATTTTATATTTGTCATCCGCTAGATATCACACACCGCTGCTCGCCTATTTTGCTTCTGGCAGCGCCGGCGCCCCATAAGCCTCACCTGGACGTCAGCACAAGCCGGCCGCCCTGACAACGAGGAGGTTAATTCCCCAACCCGAAGTCCTTAATACCGTGCTAGAGGAATTGGGCCCACTCTAGTGTCCGGGGAGTGCTTGCTCTCTTTCCATAAAATTTTCTTGTTCTACCTGGACAAGCGAAGAGACTGTACAGCCCCAGCCCCATCGCTCACCATAGCGCATGCCGCACACTGAAAAAGCTTGCAGACTCGGACTTCTCCATACCCTACACTTCTACATGCCGGATACTCAGACCGATTCCCCCATAACGTTGTCTTTGTGGCAAACTAGTAGACTTCCTACACATCCTTCTTACATTCCCCACCTTTCCTCCATCACAGAACGTCCCAGTCTTACTCAGAGTCTTATCACCAGCACTTCAAATCAAGACCACTCTGGATCATCTCCAGTGCTATGATGGGATTGCGCTCGAAGCACTTTCTTTTGCCTTGTAACGGTGTCCCTTATGTTGTAAGGGAGCACTTAAACGCATAAAGGGGGCTTCTCCAGGCTATTTGTACATATGGCAATAAATGTTTCTACCCTACCACGCTGCGGAGCCGGCGGCGCCGTCAGTGCGAGGGCAAATGTCAAGCCCGAGGGAAAACTTTTCCTCTGATATTTTGGTATTTTGCTTTCGGCCCTGTGTGTGACAATGTGCGGCGAGTTAGACGGGAGGGAAGTGCTATTACGTTTTTGACACCTGATACAGCCACGCAGCCAAGCCGGCTGCGCGTTGGTGCGAGGGGAGAATTCATGTGCGAGGGAGCATCCTTCCTCCCACCTTTTGCTCTTTCTCGTTCGGCTCCCTATGTGAGAAGGCGCAGCACATTGAACGGGACTGAAGTGCCGCCGAGATTTCGCGGCCCAGTTTCAGCACGGGAACGAGTTCTCTGAAAGCTGCATCGTCACCAAAACATGTATCTATAGCAGACGTTCAGCCACTTTCAGTTAAAAAGGCAACGTAAGAAGCGTCATCGGGCGCCACATCGCGATCCCTTAATATGATCGCGATTAGGCCTTCCAAGCTATTTATTTTTAAAAGGTGGCAATCGCGAACAGTTCTGGCCGCCCAGAGTAAAGACCGTTGGCCTCTTTTATGGTCTGTACAAATATCCACATAGATAAGTGCCGACACCCTACAAGGGGCGAAGAAAGATGTAAGGAAAGGCAGTATGTAAGATATTTATGCTTCCAAATGCTGGCGGTGTTTCTTGGTAATTACTTGACAGGCTGACATATCTAGAGCGCTAATCTGCCATTTTGAAAATGAGAAGAAACAACCATCAAAGCCGCCAGAAAAAACTGCTCTTAAGCCTAGTCCCCAGCTCAGGTTCCTATGTTCCAACCTTGCTACGCTGGGTTCCTAATTCAAACACTGCACGTCGCTGTCGCCACCGAAAACCTTTCTGAACAAGGCCTTGTTACGTTTCCTGGTGACGGGCAGTCAGCCGTGCCTCCCTCAACTCAATTGATGTGCAGGGGGACTTTCGGTGGCTTGCTGCTGCAGTCCTAAGAAATATGAAAAGTTATAGGACGGCACCCGGAGACCCGGCAAGTGCTTAGATTTGATGCTGGGTATAAGGCAAAGTTCTGAATGTCCATAACACCCCCTCAGGCTGATAAAGTGAAATCTTTGGGGTTGATGCAACTGTAGCGTTTATTTTCCAGAACCTCGACGATCATACAGTGTCTTTTGCGTGACTGAAGGCTTTAGTTAACACAGGTTTCCTCGTGGCCTTTTATCTATTGCTTACATTTCGCGTGATTATCCGGGAGGAGCATGTTAAAGCGTGTAAAAAAAAAAAGGGGGGGGGGGTTACGTCTACAACAAAAACGTTTTTCTTTCATTTCAGCACTGGTACCCTAGAAGTAAAATCTGGCTGAGTGAAAAAGGCATTTATGTAGCTCGGGGTTCGCAGTGTTTCATTTGAAAAAGGGAACGCGTCGTTATTTACTGCGATGGTTCCGTGTTCTTCTGTGATGGGCTGCAGCGCACACCGAAGATCTCCCGCTCACACTACACGGGATTAGGTGTAGTGTGAGCGGGATGGACGCAGGCATACCATATGACACAATTTTCTTGCTAGGTTTCCACGTAGTGTGGCCCTGTGCTATGGCTTTCAGGCACTGTGACCCTAGGATGAGATCTGTACACGTATATTGTGTGGGCAGCATTGCGAATGTCCTTGAACTCCTGATCGATAGAGACTGCAGCGAAAGAACGTCCTCGCTGTTGCAAAACCAGAAGCAAAAGGTTCCATTACACATTGGCAGTTAGGCGTTATACACGTGTTTGAAACACGCTATGTAATATAGACGAATTGCATAATATTTCATTTTACTAGATATTATATTGTATTTTATACTAGGCTACATAGTGGCGTGAAATGGTCCATAGGGTCACGAAGAGTCGGACACGACTGAACGACTGAACTGAACTGAACATAGTATTGTATTGTAGTGTTTTGTTTTATTGTGTCATACAGCCCCATATACAATAAGGCAGTAATAAGGATCGCAGTGGTAGAAGTTCGTTCTACGTTTAGGATTTTGTTTCTTAAAGATTATGCACACCACCCCAATATCCTGTGGAATCTCGCGCACACATCTCAGGAATGCACAGATCCTGCGAACATAGATATTCTTACAAAGGTTTTCGCCTTGATAAGTAAAAAACCTGGGAAGGTGTTTGCATTAGTCTACAATCTACTGCATATCCCACTATGAGTTTCCTGTGTGATGCAGAACTGGTGCAGCAGTTAAGCCACTAAGCCTACACGCGTGGCTGTTCAAACTAAAGATCATTCCATCATTCCTCACCGCTTGGCGGCAACCGTGAGCAACCTCTCAAAAAAGGTATGAGCAGTAGTACGCAATAGGTATCTGTTATTCGTGCATTGCGTAAACCACCTCTTATCTCTACCATTTTTATTGCCGCCATACGAAGGTAAGAAAGAGCAAAAAAAGAGTATAAAAAGCCTTGTGGCGTTCAATCACACTTTATGTGTGATTGAAAAAGTATTCGAAAAAATATGACCGCTACCACGGCTGTTTGTTCGAATAATTTTATTTCCTTGTTTCGGCAAACGACACCTTATGTAGTAACTAATTTAATGTCGCGGGATTGGGTTATGGTCAAGCGGTTTCAGTCGTTTTCTACCGCACAGTAATTAACACCCGGAATTATCCTAGACCTTACAGTGATATCTCACGTTGCTTTACGTTTTTGTAAATATTGATTGCCGTCGGCACATAAGCCAACCCATTCGACTAATGCTCAAGCGATTGTCCGTCTTTCGCTCACCTGTACTAGAAGTCAAAGCGGTGGTGCGCACATCACCGTTCTTACATAAGGGAAGACAAGCAAACGATGAGCTCGTTGGATGGAAAGACGTAGATAGCGCTTCACAAGCTCATATTTCCAGGATTTATCGTGGCTATGTTTTCTGGAACTAAATCTTTCCCACATCATGCGCAACATATACAGTATGTTCATATATATTCAGGCTTGTTTTCAAGGTACCAAAACGGACTCACAAAAGTACAAGCTTAATGTTCATATGTTGCCTCCTCTTTTCAAGCTTTCCTCTATCGCACAATATACACAGCCGGTCACCACACGTAGACAGCGAATTGACTTGCGATTTCCTATTACTGAATGTAACTCAGTACGAAGGCGAGATTATTTTGCGCACGTATCCCTGCATCATCATCATCGTCAGCCTGACTATACCCACTGCAGGGTGAAGGCCTCTCCCATATTTCTCCAATTAACGCGGTTCTGTGCTAGCTGCATCCACTTGACCCCTGCGAACTTCTTAATCTCAGCCGCCTACCTAACTTTCTGCCGCCCCTCGCACTACATGTCCTCTCCATGCCCATTTCTTCTTCTTAATTTTCATTAGAATGTCAGTAACTTGTGTTATTTCTCTGACCCACACTGCACGCTTCCTATCCCTTAATGTTACCCCTACCATTTTTCGTTACTTAGCCCTCTGAGTTGTCCTCAACTTAAGTAGAACTCTCTTGGTTAGCCTCCACGTTTCTGCCCCATAGGTGAGTATAGGTAAGATGCAACTGTTGTATACTTTCCTCTTGAGTGATAGCGGTAAGCTGCTAGTCATAATCTGCGAGTGCTTACCAAATGCGCTGCATCCCAATCTTGTTCTTCTTGTTATTTCTTTTTTATGGTCCGGATCTGCGGTTACTACCTCTCCTAAGTAGACATATTCGCCTACTACTACCAGTGCTTCGCTACCTACAGTAAACTGCTGTTCCTTCGCGAGGCTGTTGAACATTACCTTAGTCTTCTGCATATTGATCTTTAAGCCTACCTTTCTACTCTTTCTGTCTAGTTCATCAATCATTATTTGCAATTCATCCCCCGAGTTACCCAGCAAGGCAATGTCATCAGCAATTCGCAGATTACTGAGGTATTTTCCATCTAACCTTATCCCCACCAACTGCTCCCATTCCAAGTCTCTGAATACTTCCTCTAAGAAAGCTGTGACTAGTATTGGGGAGATCGTGTCTTCTTGCCTAACCCCTTTCTTTATGGGAATTTTGTTACTTTCTTTATGCAGAGCTATGGTTGCCACTATATATATCTTCCAGCACTTTCACATACGGTTCGTCTATCCCATGATTTCGCAATGCCTGCATCACCGCCGAGGTGTCAACTGAGTCAAATGCTTCTCTCGTAATCAATAAATGCTATGTATAAGGGCTGGTTATCATGTAAAAACTAATCCGTCAAAAAGTCCTGCAGGGCTGGTTATATTCCGAGCATATTTCTGTCACCTGGTTGATGGTATGGATATGATCGATAGTAGAGTACCGTTTCCGAAAACCTGCTTGATCCTTTGCTTGATTGCAGTCTAAGGTTGTCCTGATTTTATTAGTGATTACCTTAGTAAATACCTTATACGTAACAGACAGTAAGCTGATTGGTCTGTAATGTTTAAGGTCTTTAGAGTCCCCTTTCTTATGAATGAGGATAATGTTTGCATTCTGCCATGGTTCCGGTACCGTTGATGACACCAGGCACTGCGTATACTAGGAGGCTAGTTTTTCTAGCACGATATCTCCCCCGTCCTTTAACAAGTCGGTAGGTATCTGATCCTCTCCAGCTGATTTCCTCCTTTTCATTGTTTCCAATGCTTTTTTGACCTGGTCCTTCGTCACCGGTGGAACGTCTGACTGTTTTTCCCTACCACCAATATCATTACAGTCCTGACTACTTTGAAAATCCCTGCAATAACAGTCGTAAGCCTTATTTCGCTGTGCCATTCATTGCACTGGTGTTAACTACAAAACTTTAGGCACTGTGCCTACTGCAATGGGGGCACATTTCGACCCCCCGCAGTAGGCGTCATAACCTGATTGAATAATTGCAGGCGCAAAATGTGCTCACCACAATGCTTGTTTATATTATGCCTAGGCATTATGCAAGCCATCAGCACCACCGCATCTCTCGGCTAGATGCAGGCTGACGACTTCCCGTACCATCTAAAGTTATGCGACGTCAAGGAACTCTGCTCCATCGGTTAGGGCTTGGAGTAGCGTACACCAAAGTCTACCTCCACGAGATCGGAGTTGAAGGAATCCTGAATTGCGTTAATTGCAACATTCCAGAGTCATTTTTTCATATCATTTCCTAGTGCCCTACCTACAGTTACGCGAGGATGGACTTAAAAAATACTCTCAAACAGTTGAACAGCCGCCCTCTCTGAGGAAAGAACTCTAGGTGCCATTGCGAAACAAACGAATAACTGATTCATGACGCAGGCTTTGTTCGATGTATTTGTAACAGGCCTAGGTTTCCGCCTGTGACATTTGTTTGTGCTGTGAAGTGAAGTGAGCGTGTATCACATGTGCATAAGCGCTTGCGCTGCAGCATGTGTTAGTGCACTTTGAGCTTTTTCTGCTGAAGTGCCTCGTGTATGTGCTGCCGTGATTGTGCCAGCATGTGGGCTCAGTGGCATCCGGTGCGTGTCCAAGATACATGCGGCATGTTGCGTTCTAAGAGTGTGCATGATCACCTGAAGTGCGCGAGTGGCACACGTGTGTGTGGTATGATTTTCTGGTGAAGTGCATCGTGTGCGTGTTTCTGCGTTTATGCTGGCTTGTGAGAGTGCAGAGCTCTTTGCAATTGCAACGGTGTTTGTTCAGTGACAATGTTATCTGTCCAAGATAAGTGCGGCCAGTGGCGTTTCACGATTGTCGTTAGGTATGTGCATGGTATCCTAATAACACGGAGCGCAAGTAAAAGCTCACCGTACTTTGAGATCATCACCTCCATTCACGCCATACCCTCTTTTACTTCCTCTTCCCCTTTCCCCAGTGTGTACTAGGAGGACAGGGTCTCTTTACCGCCGGCCGACTTCTCCACCTTTCTTCTGATTAAACTATACTCTCTCATGTCATAACTTTATGCTGCTGAAATGAGGCAACCAGTGCCAGCTATCTAGAAAGTAGCGTTCCCTCATTTAACGGGTTGAGAAAAGATGAAATATATTGTGCAGAGTACGTTCTGCGAATACATCAAGGCAACTAGCCGTTATCTATGAATAAATGCTGCACACAAGCTTTAGCGCCTTCCACAAAGGCCATTAATGCACAATCTGTGGTATCCATACATATTTGCATGTCAGAAGAGGAATTTGTCTTCGAGAGCAAGGTGTAAGCTGAAAACCGACGTTTTATACAGAGACTAGAAGATGGCGATGATTTCCGCACTGCGGCCGTCCATTGCGATTATGCAGAAGTGGCTGGGTGCTAAAATCCTATCGGCTTCTAGAAAGGACTAATAATTCCACGCGGCAATCTTCAAGTCAAAGCACCGCACCAAACAAACGGGCTGTCAAGAGCCTCTATCGCACGGCCACTATTTTAAGTTGTTCAGCGTTGTCAAACACGTAACTTATACGCGACTTGCCAATGGATTAACGGCAGCAGTGCGCTAATATTGGGATCAAAGCGCCCCGCACGGTTAGTTAGTGTACGGTCCAAACTGCTAGCTCTCTCTGGGTCGCCGCTATTAAAGCATGGTCCAGAGTAAGCTTATCTTATATTACTGTTATAGTTTTTCTCTATTTTATGAGATGCCAGCAACAATGTTCTTCCTTTCATTAAATTTCGACAAGCCTACAACCTGTCCGTGATGGCATGCGCTACACTCCTACTTTATTACTTCCCTTGGCGACCGGGCAGAAGCATATTATTTTTTATTACGTTTGGGTAGCTTCCCGATAGTATACGCCCTTGGTGACCAACGCCGCCGTAAGTTTCCGCCGTAGCTCGGTTCTGCAGCTTACCGGTTACCAAGCGGCATCCACGAGCTCGAAAATCAACTCAGTATCTCATACCTATACGCCTCAGGCGTCAGCACGTGGCGCACCATGATGTGCCCTTGAGTTTAGATGGAAGAGAATGTTGCCTCTTCAGGACCCATGACGCGTCGTACCAAGGCTGTCATATGAAAAATGGCTCCGCCTGCAAGCGTGTTCTGCTGCCTGACATTACGTGCTATATCAACTACTTCGAGGTGATAATTGGGAAACCGAAATCACCGTGTGTGTACACGCCTTCAATTATTGCTTCGTCCTAGTTTTCTTCATTCTTGTTGGGTGACGCATAATGACGCTCTTACATCACCCTATAGTGTCACAAGAGCTTGGATGAAACGCAATGCCTTCTCATATATCCTTGCCGGGCCTAGTTTGTCCGTTGATCATTTTTTATATGTAATTCATAGTGGCCGGTTGTTTTGTTAGGTGTGCAATGCCATAGGGCTGATCTAGATCAAGAAAACAAATTGAACAAAGAACATTGGAGGGATGGCTAGGTAACAGCGTTATGGCCGCTGTAAGTCACAGACAGCCACCAATAATTATTAGCCAGATTAAGCGCGTTGGTGGCGGAGCGCACCACCACTAAAGCGCGTAAGGTAGTAAGGCAAAATTAAGTTTAGCCGACATAGCATGAAAGTCCTACAATGCATTATAATGTGCTCTCAAAGTTTCGAAACTTCTCGTGGCTCGGTGTACATATCCAAAAATTCTGGAGCCAAAAGCTTATTGCATGAAGAGGTGTTGTTTAGGAAGGGTGTACTTTTAAGGCGAAAGACGTTAATGACCCATACTGATGGCTTCAGTCTGGTCACACTGCAGTTATCAATTAAATGACGTCATTACAAAAATCTAAATCCTGTCTCCACCGAGAATCTGACCTCCATATATAGTCAATGGTTTGACGGCATACCGTCTGGTAAGGACTCATGGTTGAAAATTCAATGGTCACTGACCAAGGTCCGAACCGAAGCCACGAAACGTTGCGCGTGCCGTTAAAGGGGCAGTGCAACTTCTCGAACGAGACGTCCAGGACGAAGTTCGAACGAAGGCCATAGGTGTGTTGTCTCGTATGAAGAGAAGTACCCTCTTCCTCAAAATGAACGCGAGGCAATCCTGAGCCTACAGGCCAACCATGATATAGCAATCCTACCTGCGGATAAGGTAAATGTCACGGTAATCTTTGATAGCTTTTCTTACAGACTAAAAATGGAGGAATTGCTGCAACAACAGACTGCATATCGCCGGCTGCCCAAAGACCCCACATCTAAGGTACAGATGTGTCTTCCAAAAAGTATCGCGAAAATTTTCGAGGGCCTTCCACAGTCGATGAAACGCCTGTATTACCAGCTGCTGTGTAAGTACGGCTCGGCACCCGCCATATATGGCCTTCCAAAGGCGCACAAACAAGGCATTTCTCTGCGCCAAATAGTAGATTTCCAGAGGTCTCCTTTTGCACTCGCTGTCGCAGTACCTTCACGGTGTTCTGGCGCCGCTCGTTGTAAAGACAGGCACAAACATCAAGAACTCGTCCGATTTCATCAACAAGGTAAAAGCCATAGTTCCTGAAGGCACGAATATGATCGTTTCTTTCGATGGCTGCTCATTGTTTACAAGCGTCCCGGTTGATCTGGCAGTGGAAGCATGCAAGCAACGTCTTGATGACCACTCGTGGCAAGATCGGACCCCTTTCGATGCAGTAGAGCTATGCAAATTTTCGCGTTTCTGCCTCGCTAATACATATTTTCATACGATGGCACCTTTTATCAGCAGACCTTCGGCACAGCAATGGGAGCAGCCATCTGGGTCACAACGGCGAACATCACGATGGAAGCCATCGAGAGCAAAGCTCTGACCACCTTCCAACCGCGACCGAAAATATTCCTGAGGTACGCGGACGACTGCTTCTGTGTCCTAGACCGTTAGCCCACGACCCTTTTTCTGGACCACCTCGACGACATTGAAGCCTTAATCAAATTTACAGTTGAGGAAGAAACAGATGGCTGTCTTCCGTTCCTCGACACCATGATCACCTGTGCTCCGACTGGCCTTGTATTTCACGTCTACTGAAAAGCTACGCATTCTAGAAGGTACCTTCAATTTAATTCAGTGCACCCCGTCAATCACAAGCGGTCAGTGGTTGAATCCCTTATCAACCATGCCAGAGAAGTCTGCTGCGAGGACGTCACCCTAAAGAACGAAATGAAAACAATAGAATCTGATTTGCAAAGAAACGGCTATCCCCATTCCTTCATCAGGAACACAGAAAGAAAAATGCCACCAAAGCAGCCTGTTTCCGAGGAAAGCGGGAGTAAGGAAAAACCCAAAACAAATGAGCTCCTGTCCCGTATGTAGCCGGAATCAGCGAGGCACTTGCGCGTATTTTCCGCAAGCACGGCGTCAACATCGCGCATGTCCCAACTAGCAAGGTGCAGACTGAGCTTGTCAACGTGAAGGATCAGCTCCCTCGTAAAACTTTTCCGGCATAGTATATGAAATTGACTGCGCCTATTGCTCATCAGTTTATATAGGCGAAACAAAAGACTTCAGCAGACGCCTGAGAGAGCACGAAAACGATGCGCGAAACGAAAGCATACGAAGAAAAGTGGCCACGAGATTAACTGGGAAGAAGCGAAGATGCTGACATCAGAAAGGAATGCATCAACTCGCCAAAAACTTGTCACTTATCATCCAGACAACATCTAACACATTAAACAGGAACGAATGAATTTTGCATCCTATCTATGCCAAATCACTGAAAACACTTCTAAGTGCTACATAAACACGAAGCCATCCGCCGTTTGCCTCAAAGTGAACAAGGGAGCCGTAGCGTTTCCGAAACGTCTTTCTTTTTTGACCTTGGTCAGGGACCATTGCATTTTCTTACCTTTATACCTCAGATTCTCATGCGAGCGCTCTAACCATGTACACTACGGCCGGGGTTGGGAAAAACATACCATACTTATGTTTGTCTACAATGCGGATAATAGTAACGTTGACAATGGAGCCGCTGAAATTAGTGATAATGACAAGGATGACAGTAGCGATGATAATGTTGGTGATTTAGTTGATACTAATCACTAGAATAAACTTTCTGCACCCTGTGCAGAAGCAACGCTCAGGCTTTTGCATTTCTGCTGTGTAGAGTTACCAGTGGTCTCCGAAGTTTTGCTTTATCCTCATAGCCAACACCTAAGGGAGTCTGATATTTATTCCACTTTTCAACGAAATTTTTTAAATTTATAAATCTCACAAAATTATAATTTTGTTCACAGGAAAACTTATGTTCGACTTGTGGCCTCAGTACGAGGTCCTAGCTGCCCAGCCAACATGCATTCTGCTGAAAACTGGTGTGCACAGTGATGGTAAGTGCATATTAGTTCTCAGCAAATATATAGATAGATGTACAATAATATTTATATTTCGCTAAGATATAGAGAGCAGTGTGGAATACATGCCATATTGTAAGAGCATGCACGTATATTTGCTGAGGCATGGGCAGTTGCCTCAGTGTGCATGAAAATATAAATACTTTATTCACAAAAATACGCCATACTTGCAACATATTACACAATAGGTAAATTTGAGGCATTATTTTTTATGTACAGTGTACACCTGTCCCTCTGCGTACTTCAGCTATTCAGGGACTCGACTACCCTAACGGGCAACAAGCGTTCGCTCCAGGCCATGGCGCGCTGTATGGCGGTGCGGAGGTGTCAAAATGCTCAACGCTTGTAATATTACCCGAAGACCTATACCAAGGTGTGCCACATATAGTCATAGAAACTTCAGGGCTGCAAAGATCATGAAGCATTACCTTCGTTGCTGTGCGCCTCTTCGTTACATACAACTCATTTCTTATAGCTAGTGTGAAGGCACATGTGGGAGGCAGAATTTATGGGTTCATACTCCGAGAAGCAAGTGATAAAAATGTCATTTTTGTCAGCAAACTGTAATCTGCAATAGCATCTATCTCTGTGCCCTGCAGTGCTGGTGCAGTGGTTGAGATGCTCCAATAATGTGCCGGGGCACCCGGGTTTATTCCCAGCTGCAGGCGGCTGCGTTTCGATGAAGGTGACAGCCAGAGGCGTCCGTGTTCTGAACGATTTCAGTTGTTGTTGTTGTGGCTGTAGGAAGAAGGAAAAGAAATTGCACGGGCCAGCTACTGGCTCTGTAGCTGAGTGAGTGAGTGAGTGAGTGAAAAAACTTTATTGAGGTCTTTTGGGTAGTCTCGGAGAGTCTTCCTGCAGCCGCTTCTTCGCCACCGTTGGAGACTCCTTAGCACGGGTGGTTCCCTCATTCCAGGGCTCCACTGGTCCTGGCTACCTCGCATGCGTGCTGCACCAATGCCCTTTGGGCGGTGAGCTCGCAGCTGGTTAGCAGGCCCTCCCATTGCTCCGCACTCGGGTTAGTTTGTTTGTGGAAAGTGTAGTTGTGTTTACATTCCCATGTGACGTGGTATAGGGTCGGACTGTCTCCGCACCAGGGGCAGCTATCTCTATACTGTGTGGGAAACATTTTGTTTAGAATGTATAAGTTGTGGAAGGTGCCAGTCTGCAGTCTTCTCCAGCTGGTCGCTTCTTCTTGTGTGAGTCGCTTGTGGGGCGGAGGGTATTTTAACCTGCTGCCTCTGTAGTGATTTAAAATATCTGCCTACGTCGGGTCCACCATCACGGGGTCCACGAGGTCTTCTGTCAGCAAGGCTCGGTGCGTGATTTCGCGAACCAGGCTGTCTGCCCTCATGTTGCCCTCTATGTTGGTGTGCGCCGGTGCCCAGAAAACTACTTGTGTTGCTTTATAGCCCGAGGCTCCTGCGCCGAGGAGAATGCGTAGGGCCTCCCTTCAGATCCTTCCTTGTCGGAACCTTCTGCAGGCTGTCTTGGAGTCTGTTATTATAACCTGTGATTCGTTTCTTCGATAGCCCTCGGCCGCTGCGAGTGCCACAGCGATCTCCTCTCCGTCTACTACCGATCTTCCTCTCGCGGATGCGCAGCTGATCGTGTTGCCTGAGCAGTCAACCACCGCTGCTGCTATCCTCGTGTTGGTGCTGTATCTGTCTCTCGGGTATAGCCCTGCGTCTGTATATACTGTATATGCCTTTTTAGCTAGGTGGTTCTCCACGTATTCTGCTCTTGCCTGTCTTCTGGTCGCGTGTGGGCTGGGATCCATATTTCGTGGTATCGGGCGAATTCTGAGGGTTCGCCGGATTTCGTCTGGAATGTTTTCGTTTGGGTCTGGCGTGTTTTCCGCCTGGTAGCCTAGTCTTCTCAGTAGTCTTCTGCCTGTTTCCGTGAGTTCAGGCCTTTCTAGCTGTGCTTCCAGTTGGGCCGTCGCCAGCTCCTCAAAGGTGTTGGGGACTCCCAGTTCTAGTAGCTTGTTGTTTGGGGTGTTTCTTGGTAGGTTTAGGGTCGTTTTGTAGGCTTTCCTTATCAGAGCTTCGGCCTGTTCTTTTTCTTTCTTGATTGCCGGGTGGTAGGGAAGGGAGTATGTCACCCTGCTGACTACCAGGCTTCTGACTAGATTAAGGGTGTCGTCTTCCTTCATGCCATGCCTTCTATTGGAGACTCTTTTAATCATTCTGCTGACTTGTTCGGTTGATTTTTGCAGTAGGCTGATCGTGTGGCTGCACTTTCCGCTACTCTGCAGCGACATGCCTAATATCCTTATAACGTTTTTTTTCCGGTATGTTTTGGCCTTCGAGCTTGATTTCCAGGTTCGCCTTCGTAGGTTTCTTCGCCACCCTGAGTAGCTCCGACTTGTCTGTTGAACACGCTAGGCCTCTTGCCCTTACGTATTCTTCTACGCATGTTGCGGCTCTCTGTAGGCTTTCCTGCTTCTCTTCTAGCGTGCCCCGGTTGGTCCATACCGTGATGTCGTCCGCATACATGGCATGCTGTATGTCTTCGATTTCTTCCAGTCTTTTGGCCAAGCCAATCATGGCTAGGTTAAAGAGCACGGGCGAGATCACCGACCCCTGTGGGGTTCCCTTGTGGGGGGTGCTGAAAGGCTGACTTCTCACCTCCCCCAGCCCTATGGCGGCTGTTCTGCCTGCTAGAAAGGCTCTTACATAGTTGTGAGTTCTTTCCCCGCAGTTTATATTTTGGAGTCCCTCCATTATGGCCGGGTGGCTCACGTTGTCAAAGGCCCCTTTGATGTCTAGGGCCATGACCACGTTTTCCCCTGTTTGTGGGATGTTGGTTAGGATGTCCTCCTTGAGTTGTAGGAGAACGTCCTGCGTAGATAGCTTAGACCTGAATCCAAACATGCTGTGTGAATAGATTTGCTCTCGTTCCATCCACCGCTGGATTCTTTTCGTAATTATTCTTTCATACAGCTTTCCCAAGCATGAGGTAAGGGAGATTGGCCGCAGATTCTCGATTTGCTATTTTTTGCCCTGTTTGGGAATCATTACCACCTCTGCATGTTTCCATTCGGCCGGGATTGTGCCCTCGGCCCAGAGTTGGTTGAGGTAGTTTGTCAGCTGGTTTACTGCCCCCTCGCTGAGGTTGCGTATGAGGGAGTTTCGTATCTTATCTCCCCCGGCTGCCGTGTTTTTAGTGAGGGCCCCCATCGCCTCGTGCACTTCTGCCAGCGTGATCGGCCTGTCCATCTCAGGATTCTCTTTGCCCTGATAACTTCCTTTGTATTCTTCTGGGCTTTCTTTCCCGTAACATTTGGCCTTTAGGTCCTCAATCATTTGGTCCTCGGTTTCTTCGTACTGGTGGATTAGTCTTTGTATTGTCTTGTTGCTTTCGGTCCTCGTTTTTCCCGGATCCATCATGGCTTTCAGGATACGCCATGTCTTAGCCGTGCTCAGTGTGCCGTTTAGCGAGTTGCTGAATTCCTGCCAGTTTTGCCTTGCTAGTTGTGTGGCGTATTCTTCTGCCTTGGCTGTGATTTCCGCAATCTTTTTCTTTAGCTTTCTGTTTAGCTTTTGTTTCCGCCATCGCTTGGTGAGACAGCGCCTTGCCTCCCATAGCCTAAGCAGGCGCTTGTCCACCTCTGGTGCTCGCTCGGATCTGTCTACTTCCTTCGTATACGTTTCCTGTATTTGTTTGAGCTGCTGGCACCATTCTTGGATGCTCGTAATCTGTCCTGTTAGGTCCCTGCTCCCTTGTCTGAATGCGTCCCAGTCTGTGAGGCGGGCTTTCCCAAGCTTCCGTCTGGTGGACTCTGCCGTCATTGTGAGCTGGAATATGTAGTGGTCGCTTCCTAGATTCTCTAGGGTGTTTTCCCACTCTGTTTGATTTGTACCCTTTACGAAAGTGAGGTCTGGACTTGTGTCTGCACTTACGCTGTTGCCCGTTCTTGTGGGTTGGTCTTCGTCCGTTACTAGTTCGAAGCCCTGGCCTGCCGCAGTGTCCCAGATGCTTTGGCCTTTTCGGTCAGACGTTGGGTATCCCCAGTTTGGACTTTTGGCATTAAAGTCTCCCGCTATCACAAGGGCGTTTGTTTTGGCTAATTTGTTTACTTCGGTAAACAACCTTCCAAAATAGCCGTCCTTTTGTCTCGGGGGGCTGTATAGGTTTACTATGAAGGTGCTTTTTGCCTCAGTTTTCTTCTTTGGAATTATTTCGGTGATTACGTGTTCTATATTCGTTCCCTCGATCGCTTTGTGTGCTATGGTGGCTATTTTGCTGCTGATGAGGGTTGCGGCTCTTTTCCCGCCTTCCTGGCAAGTGTATCCCTTTAATGTGGGTGTGCTGTTGGTTTCTTGGAGCAGGATTATGTCTGGCTGTTTCCCCCTGGAGTTTATGTACTGCTGCAGGAGGCCCTGTTTTTTCCTGTACCCCCTGCAGTTCCACTGCCAAATATTTAGTTGCTGTTGTCTTGCCATGATGGGTTTGCATTGTTGTTTGCCCCTTGGTTTTCTGTTGCGCCAAAGCGTCTTGCGCTAAATAGTCTGTCTCTAGCCTCGTGGATAGGTCTGTTGTTTCGATTCTTGACGTAGCTGCGGAAGCTCTGGTCTTGCATAGCTAGTCTCTGGTCTAATTCCTGCATTTGTTTCTGTACTGTCATCATAAAGCTTTTCATTTCGTCCCATTTTTGGTCCTCCGTTTGCTTCTGCTTCTCCTCGACCGGTTGTGGAGGAGGGGGAGAGGCTGGTCTAATATTGCTTGCCTCGTTTCTGCCCTGTTGCTGCCATTGTAGTTCTTTTATGAGTTCGTCTAGTTTCCGTTTAATCTGTTTAGTTTCCTCTCGACTTTTCTTTAGCTCCTCCCTCAGAGCCTTATTTTCTTCTTCTAGCTTTTTCTCCCTGCTTAAGGGTGTATTTATATCCGTGTATGTGTTTGAGTGCGGATTAAGCGATTTAGGAGGACCCGCTTCCCAGCTTACCTTGACTCCGCTACTCTTCTTCTGCTGTTATTTCGGCCCGGGGCCCCCGAGCTTCTCCAGTGGCGGGTAGGACTCGTCTCGCCGTCCGTCCCGGCTCGTGCTTCTCTCCCGGCTCGGGCTTCTCGAATTGTTCCGTGGTTGGGTGGCCTCTTCCTCCCCAAACCATCTTGGTCGTCGGTTTCTTCTGCCGCTCCTACTTCTTCCCCGTCCTAGCGACTGCTGTTGCTGCTGTTGCTGGCTTCTGAATGCGGGTCGCCCTCTCAGCTCCGCTGCTGGCTTCAGTCTTTGCTTGCATTCCTTGGTGCCTGTTTGGTGGTCTCCGCCGCAAATCAGGCATTTCGGGGTGCATCGATGTTCTTGGGTTGGGTTCTGCTCTCCGCATTGCTTGCAGGCCTTGCTGTCCGGGATCGGGCAGACGTCGGATCTATGGCCTTGCTTGCAGCATATGTGGCAGAACTGGCGGGTGGGAAAGTATGGGTGGCACCACATCTCCCCTCCGAAGTATAAGACTTGTCTGGGTTTAATGTGGCCGTCGAAGATGATTACCGCCGTGCTTGTCTTGCCTAGCATGCGAGCGCTGTGAATCTTGACTCCCTGGGTACGTACCCTTAAATTGGCTTTCAGCTCTTCGGGCGTTGTTCCGGGCTCGATGCCGTGATCACCCCTCGTATTGTGTCTTCCGGCGCCGCCACGTGTGCGTTAACCTCGTGGGCTTTCCCGCCGAAAATGAGATTGGAGATGCGCCTCACTTGCTGGGCCGCCTCTTCGTTGTCGGTGCTCACGATGATTATATTGGAGCCGTTGCGTAGTCTGATAATTAGGTCTTCCCCCTTGCACCTCGAACCGGTCGCCGCGACTACCGCCCGAGCCACTTGGTGGGTCTGTAGGTTTCTAACGATGAGGCCTTTAGGTCTCAAAATAATCTTCAAATCATATTTGGGTAGAGGAGGAAGTCGTTTCCTCACCTCTTCTCTGCGTTTCTCGCCGTTGGTGGTTTCCAAGCCGGCCTCGCCGCTCGCCGGGCTCCTCGATCCCGCTAGGCCTAACACCGTGCCGGCCGGTCTGCCGCTATCGTTGCCGTCACTATTCTGTCTTTTCTTCTCTCGCTGGCGCCTCGCTTGCCTCCTCGATATTGCGAGCTTCCAGTTTTGGTTGTCTTCCTCCTCCGATAGACTTGGGTTGAGTGAGGGGCTGCTTCTCGGGGCTTCGCTGCCGACCACGCCGTCGGTTAGGCCTAACCCCGTTAGGCCTGCGCCTTCGGTCTCGGCCGCTTCGTAGTAGTCCATTTCCTGCGCCTCTGCCAGGCCCCTGGGTGGTCCCTCCATCATTTTCTTCGGTTCAGGGTGTTCGCGTGCCCGGGGAAGGTCTTTCCGGGCCTCCGGCGCATTTGCCGCCGCGGCTGGGCCGCCCGCAGTCCCCGGTGCTCGTTAAGCCTAATCTAGGCTTAGCTCTCGGCGGCCTCGTGGGAGAACCAAAAGTCCGATAAATCCAAAAATGGTGGACCCACCGGCTAGAATTTGGTGTCCTTGTGTTCCGCTTCGGTTCCTCTTCCTTCTCGCACGAACATTTCGGCGGTCCAGTCGAAATTTTGGGCTTGGAAATTCAAAATTTGCGGAGCGCATGTGAGACGCGTCCGCACTCCTTGACTGCCTTCCTCCGCTGCCTCCTGCGGACATACGAGAAAATAAAAAAGAAAGAGAAAGAAGAGGGAGAGAAAGACCATCGCCGCAACAACCGTCGTCCACCACCAAAGCGGTGGCGGGTGCAATGACGGCCTACAACCGATAAAAATTGCTTTGCAGGCTAGCCCCCGCCGCAAGCGGCGGGGACCTAACTGTCCCAACCCCATCAGGGCCAGGATCAGCCCTTATTTCAGTGCACGTTAAATATTCCCAGGTGGTCGAAATTGCTGCGTATCTCTCCACTATGGCACCTCTTTCTCTCTTTCCACTCTAACTCCAAGCTTTCTCCAATGCCTTACGGCACAGGTCAGGTGTCCACAAAGCACGTGTGACAGACTCTGCGCCTTTCTGAAGCATGGACAAAGTGTTCGATAACGAGATTAAAAATAAATTATTCACAATATTGTCACGGTGTTGGCGACTGGGGCTAGATTAACAGAGCCGGTACAGGTAGAATCACACGGTCCAAGGTTTAGATACGTCCTGCGAGTCCGGAGCCGATTCACTTCAACGTCGTCTTTCACTCTGAGCGCCCCCTGGCAATATTATGCCATACATGCAACATATACACAATGGGCATATTTGCTGCATTATTTTTCTCATACAGTGTATACCTGTCGCCTTTCTTTCCCATAAACTAACTTTAATAATAACCTCTCTGTATAACACAGAATGAGTCGTAGTGGTATGCTCCCACCACTTGTCTACTGATAGGAAAAGATAGCTTCTAACATTCCAGATGTCTTACCACTTCAGAGCCTTCCTCTCCAAGCAATAGCTGTCAAAGACTCGTTAATCTTCCGCGGTCGTAGTATTCAGAAAACTCTTGAGTAGCCTTTTTCTATTGAGTAATGGGGAATGCAGTCACTGTCACCAGTCCTTTCCGTAGAACCGAAACAAGCAGTTGTGATTGCATTTGAAGATCATTTAGGCGAACGCCTTTCTAGGCTACATCGGTAAGGTCTTGTAGATAATGGTTATAGATAGAGGCGATATGAGGATGCAGCAGAATAGATATCCACGTATGAGGATTAGTCAAATAATTAAAGACATATATGTAAATAAAAACGGTAGTGGCTCAGCTCAGCAATGCAAGGATATACGTAGCGAGAGGTACGTTTCCCTGTCTGAGCTTGTTGTGGTCATGTATGTCTTGTAATGAGAGACATCACATATTCAATCGCCGCATCGCCTTCCAGCGTCGCCCAGCACGCTGCTCCGCGTCCTAAAGGCATCTATCAGCAAGGCGTTCCTCTCTCTGCTCCGGCGTCTTCGCCTCTCGCTTGGTCTTGCACCGTTTGTTCTTTCTGTTCGCGGCGGCCTGCCGCCAGTCCGCAACCTCAGGGTCAGGGGAGTTGAGATTCTCCAGTCTCTAGCGCCGCTCGGCAGCAGCCCATCTCTCCTCCGTGAAAAGCGGCTACAGAGAGAGAGAACGTTTGTTTGTCCAACCGAGCGACTATCTCGCTCTTCGGGGGTTAGAGCCGGAAGGCGGGACAGGCGCCTTGGTTGCAAGCCGGTAGTTCTTTAACCCCGGTGGCATCTTCGGCAATTGAACCATTTTTCTTTGGGCTCCTGGGTCTCATTTTCGAAGGAAGGGTCTCGCAGGATTGACCAGCGTAGACAAGCCTCCCAGGTATGTTGTGTGGGTGTTGGCATCTGTTGTCGCGGACAAGTTCATACCATGAGAAGGAGGCCTGCTGGAATATTGCATTGTTCACACATCGGCATATACCGTTCAGGAAATATGTTATGGAAGCATTTGAGACATGGTTTGGCTTGTGGGGTTTAACGTGCCAAAATCCATACAGGCCATGAGAGATTTCATAGTGGATGTTGTGGAAACTTCGACCACCTGAGGTTCTTTAACGTGCACTGATATCGCACAGCACACGAGCGCCTTCTGCGTCACAAAGATTGAGAAGCAAAAACCTTTTAGGCATATGTTTTACAAATATCGTTTATGCTTAAGAACAAGAAAATGTTGCACAGCATAGAGAGTCAGAGACTTTGATCGATTTTTGACTACCACGCTTGCACATTCGCAGAGGAGCACTTACCGAGTGTCACCAAAAAAAGGTGCTAAATTTGTGATTACTGATCTCGAGCCGGGCATCCTGAAGAGTGAAGTTGAATGGGCCTTAGCCAGCCTTGCTAAGAACAAAGCTAGCGGAATTGATGGCATTCCAGCTGAGTTGCTTGAAATCCTCAACCATGACGACGCTGTTAACGTTCTGTATACATTATGTCAGCAAATTTGAACAACCCTGCAGTGGCCACAGGATTGGAGTAGGTCAGTTTACATCCCCATTCCAAAGAAAGGCAATGCCAAAGATTTTTCCAACTACCGCACGATTGCGCTTATTTCGCATGCTAGCAAGGTGATGTTCAAAACACTTCAAGGTAGGCTGCAGCAGTATGTGGATCGCGAGCTTCCGGACGTGCAAGCTGGGTTTCGCAAGGGCAGAGGAACTAGAGACCAGATTGCCAACCTTCGCTGGATCATGGAAAAAGCAAGAGAGTTCCAGAAATCCGTCTACGTCTGCTTTATTGATTATGTGAAGCCGTTTGACTGCGTAGATCACAGCGGATGGTGGCAAGCTCTCCAAGAGATGGCAGTTCCAAGTCACCTCATGTGTCTACTCAGGAACCTGTATGAAGGGCAAGAGGTCACAGTCAGAACTGGGCATGGTCTTACTGATTAGTTTCCGATTGAGAAAGGAGTGATACAAGGCTGCATACTGTCGCCCTGCCTATTTAACCTATATGTTGAGTGCATCATGAGGAGGCCGGTCTGAACGAGTCTTCAGCTGGAGTGAAGATTGCTGGGAAACGTATCAACAACCTTAGATATGCGGATGATACCACTTTAATGGCGGAAAGTGAAGTGGAACTCAAGAGACATCTGATACGCGTGCAAGAAGAGAGTGAAAAGTTTGGGCTTAAACTGAACATTAATGAGACAAAGATCATGATGTCTTGCCCTATCAAGGCGTGGTGCATCAAGGGACAAGAAGTGGAAGCTGTGACAGATATTCTCTTCTTGGGCTCCAAGATTGCCCCGGAAGGAGACTGCAGCCATGAAATTAGGAAATGCCTGCTTCTGGGAAAGAGAGCCACGGCTAGCCTTGACCGCCTAGTAAAGAGCAAAGACATTACACTGCTAACCAAAATCCGTATAAATCGTGCTATGGTATTTCCAGTTTTGATGTATGAATGCGAGAGTTGGACTTCGAGGAAGGCTGACCGCCGAAGAATTGACGCGTTTGAATTGTGGAGCTGGCGGACACTCTTGAGAGTTCCTTGGACGGCCAGAAGATCAAATCAGTCGATATTGTCGACCATAAACCCTGACTACTCATTGGAGGGTCAAGTTCTAAAGTTAAAGCTCAGCTACTTTGGTCATCTGATGAGAAGAGAGGAGACGCTGGAGAAATATTTGATGTTGGGAAAGGTTGAGGGTCACCGGAGAACGGGTAGGCAGCGAACGCGATGGTTAGATGGCATCATCGAGGCGCTGCAGATGAAGTTATGTGATTGTAGGAAGGTAGTGAGAGACCGGAAAGCATGGCGTGATATAGTCCATAGGGTGACGAAGAACCGGACACGACTGAACGACTGAAATGAACTGAACTGAACTATAGGCTTCTGTACCTTAGCTACAGTTGTCGCGAATTTCATAGCTTATTTCGATATTTCTACTTTTAACAAGCGTTAGTATCACCTCTCACTGCCGAGTGAATTTAGAGCAAACTAAGCAAGACTAAAAGCTAAGAGTAAAACTGCATTTATATACTCGAAAGCGTGGAGCTTGCCAGGACGTGCAAACAAATAAATACTCTCGACCTATAACCAATTGGGCAGCCTTGCAAGGTTTAGGAAAGTGCCCTCTTCAGAGTTCCTTTTGGCCCATTACTCATCACATGGCAGATGACTTACTCTAGTCAATTATATAACGTAAATGGTATTAATTTATTATTATCCTAAAGAATGTAAATAAGTTTCACTTATCCTCGCACATAGTTCAACAGCGTTAGCCATCGGCCGCGCAGTAGTTGATGGTATGGCTTCGATCTTGGCAGGCTTCCCGCTTGCTAAGCTTTCCGGCGATGGCTAGTCTGGCACCTCTGCTCGCGGTGTCGGCCAACGTTAATAGAAATAGGTTTCTATAAACGTTGGTGCCGGCGACCTGTCTTACAGTGTCATGCCTCAATTCGAGCTCTTCTGCATAGGGTAAGGGCGAATCGCATTGTTTGCTAAGGCAGCCGCTTGACTCGCTCCCACCGTATGCAGGTTTCTTTTTGGGGAGAAGTTTAGCTCATTTATTGCCGCCGTCGAGTGATGAAGTTTATAAAACAAGGGAAGTTTTGCGTGACAAATTTTGATCGCCAATAACAGAACGATACGTATCGTTTCCTTTGTAGAAGCTTTTTCAAAACACAAATTCGCCCCTTTCATGTATCTTAAGAGAATGGCGAAATCCTTTCCTGTCATTTGCTTCTGATCGTTTCCAGGAACACATCTCGCGGAAACTAGCAGAATACGACAGATCTCGAGCACAAATCTCGAGCACCTGTGGCGCGCGGGATTTCATTCGATGAGCCTAGAAAGCATTTCTTCTTAAAACTTCCAAGCACTGAAAAGGCATTGACCCCAAAACTAAGCCGAAAAAAATTTTTGGGGTTTAAGCATGGCTTCAACCTAGTGGAAGAGCGAAAGCTGTGAGTGTTGCAGCGAGAGCCGGATTACCACCCAGTTTTCAGAATTTTTATTTAAATTAGCTTTTCGGGAAGCAAATAATAATAATAACAATTGATTCACAGGGAAAGGAAAGAGGCAGTATCTGTCACACTTGTTTTTGCAGACACCTGAACCGCGCCCTAGAAAAATAGAGGAAGTTGGGATTGTAAGAGAGAAAGTGGAGCCGTAATGGAGTGCTACGGAATAATTTCGACCACCTCTAGTTCTTTGACGTGCACTGGCATCGCACTGCACACGGACGCCTCGTTTTGCCTCCATCAATCGCAGGCGGCTACTTTTCGATGGAGGTAAAACGAAGAGGCGTCCGTGTGCTGTGCGATGTAAGTGCGCGTTAAAGATCCCCAGGTGGTAGCAGTTACTCTGAAGCCCTCCTCTACGGCTGCGCATTCTCTTTTTCCTCATGCATTCCCACTTTCCCCCCTTCCGCTATGTCGCGGTTCAGGCGTTCACAGCTTATACTATTCAGTTCACTAAATTAAGTAAAAAATATCACAAAACGCTATTTACATGACACACTCACGAAATTCACGAAAACGCAATAGAGGCTATAATCTTGAGAGCCACTAAGGAGGTTCTGCAGCATATTTCTGAATTGCTTAAAACCTGTCCACGCTCCCGATGAGGGAAAAATATGGCCAGGCCAGACTCACACACTGGGAGGCCTATAGAAACAGTAGGGTGGAGTCCAATGATATAGAGATCACGGACATTAAGGACTGGGTTGCGGGTATCTAATCGGACAGGTAAAAAGTGACTAGCAAGGTCGCTCTCACCACCAACACGCCCAACGTGGATAAATATATCTTATACCCTGGGATGCTAGACGGGGGTTGATAAAGAGATGGAAAAGGCAGAAGGACAATAGAAAGCTCACGCATAAGATCGCCGAGGTCACAAGACAAGCCGAAGAATATGCGACGGAGCTCTCAAAACGGTACTGGGACTAGACATGCAACGAGCTACAAGGGAGTCTAGGCTTCGCCAAAGCGTGAGCCTTGCTAAGGGCTCTCATAAACCCTTCTAAGAACAAATGCGAAAGCCATAAGACGATCCAAAGGATCGCGCACCAATTCCAAGGTACAGATTGAGACCTGGGAGAGAACGGCAAGCAGCGATACATAAGCGACTAAACGGACGTCGACTTCAGCTCGCCATACACGGGTGAAGCAAATCCCGCTCTCGACGAACCCATTACCATCGAAGTCAGACAAGCTGTGCTGCCTGCCACAAAAAAAAATACCCCAGGCAAGGATGGCTTTACCAACGCCATGTTAAGGAACCTGGGCGAGAATTTAATCAACAGATTTACTCAATTCATCAACCCACACTGGGAGCAGGGGACCATCCCGAACGACTGGTCTCATGCGGAAATAGTAACGATTCCTAAATCCAGAAAAACTCCCAGCCTGGAGCATCTACGACCCATTTCATTAACGTCATGTTTGGGAAAGGTATACGAAAGAATTGTGCTCCACAGGTAGCATGACCCACCTGGAGGACAAAGACCTCATGCTGCACACTATGTCCAGATTCCGAAAACACCTCTCAGCTCAGGATGTCCTCCTGCAGTTCAAGGAGGAGGTTCTTAAAAATGTCCTGAAATACGGAGAAAACATCTTGCTCACGCTCGACCTTAAAGCGGCATTCGACAATGTCAGTCACAGGGCAGTGCTAAACGGGCTCTGAAACTTAGATTGCTTGCAAAGAATACACAGCTACGCGAAAGCCTTCCCGTGTAACAGAACAGCCACCATTTGAATAGGAGTCCTCAGGACAGACACCTTCCCCACCACCAAAAAGGGAACACCGCAAGGCTCAGTGATATTCTCTATGCTCTTGCCCATTGTTATGATCGGCTTAACAAAGAAACTCGACGAAATTGAAGGAGCCAGGCATGCTATCTACGCTGATGACATCCCGATCTGGGTGACCAGGGGATCCTTAGGAGAAAAACAAGGCTATCTGCAGAGAGCAGCAGATACTGTCAACGCATACGCCCGACATTGCAGACTTGAATATTCCCCGGAGAAATCTGAGGTGCTCAGATTCCACAAAAAAGGGTATGATCTGTACAACTCCGTAGACGTCTACATAAGGGCGAAGAGGATCCCGGAAGTGTCGTAAATGAAACTCCTAGGCATGCGGATACAAAACAACTGCCGTACAGATAAAACAATCAGACAGCTGGCAAATACCACAAACAGAAGACGAGGAGTGTCCGAGGACACATGTAGGCTAGTACATGCCCTCGTTGTAAGTCGCACTTTATATGGCGCCCCCTATCAAATTGCACTCGAATAGGAAAAAGATCAACTGGAGGCAATCCTGAGAAAAGCCTACAAATGCGATCTTCGACTACCACTCCACACCTCGACGGAAAAAATTCTCTAAACTGAGTATAAACAACACAGTGCATGAGCACATCGAGGCCCACTTTCTCGCCCAGAAAACAAGACTCATGCAGACGCAAACGGAAAGGAACACGCTGAACGTACTGGGCATGAGAGATTCTTGCACAGAAATAAATAGCACGGGAAGCATACGGAAGGAGATAAGAGAGATCATTAGGATCAACCCGATTCCGAAAAGCATGCATACGAAAATACACACGGCCAGAAGAGAGGCAAGATCGGAGGCACACGAAAGAAGCTTCGCAGGGAAAAAACATATTGTACGTCGATGCGACCACACACAAGGAACAATACGGAGCCATAGCCAGCGTGGTTGATCACCAGCTTAGGGAAATCAACTGCGCCTCGATCAAGAGCAACAACAGTCTCGAGGCTGAGGAAGCGGCAATCGATCTCGATATCACCTACCAGGGTGACAAGGCTACTACACAAATAGTTACGGACTCGCAAGAAGCATGCAGAAGCTATAGCAGCGGACGCATATCCACTGTGGCCATCCGCATACTCAAGGCAAGAAAAATCACTTCTTCGAGATGCTTCATAACGTGAACACCAGGCCATGAGACTGTGCAAGGTAAGCAACTTGCTGACGCCAATGCCCCAGCATACGCCAACCGGGAGGCGCACAACGACTGGGAACTGGACCCAGTCACCTGACGCACTAGACGCTATGGAGCAATCCTTCAACATCAAAGAGCCTCAAAGGGTACCTACCCGCCTCTCCACGAAGACCTTAAGAGAGAGCAGTCGGTTACCTGGAGACAGCTACAAACTAATACATACCCCAACCTGAGTCTGCACAATAAAATTCATCCCACAACATATGAAAATAAATTCTCACTATGCAGGGAACCCCCTACACTCTAGCATGTAACATGGGCGTGTCAAAAAAACAAAGGTAGCGCCAATAAACACCACAGCAACACCGGAGCTGTGCGAGGCTGCGCTGTCCTGCTCGACGCCTGATGACCAGCTCAGTTTGATAGAGCGCGCAAGACTGCAAAGGCAACTGGGGCCTGGACTGAGGGCCCCACCCACACCTGGAGAATTCTCTTTGGCTAAATAGTTTTCATTCATTCATTCATCCCCGAAAATAAATTTGTGCAGGCTGTGCATCTTTATCACAATGATAATAAGGAAAACACCAGGAAATAAGGAAAAAAAGCCTTGTAATTTCAGTGGACGCCATGCAAATGAGGACACCTGCACATAACCAGGTCAAGATTATGTAATCATATCTTTTCTTCTATAATGTACATTATTGTATACGGAAAAAAGGCCCAGTATCTGTCTCTGACCTTCAAGGTTGTTCAAGGTTCAAACCTCCGTGCCGCTGACGGCTCGTAATATTATTTTTAATTAGGTCACAGGAACAAAAGTGCAGTATCTGCATTGTAGACGCACAGCAGGCGCCAATGCCGCAAATATCACAACAGCAGGCACCAGCACGACAGGCACCCATGCCGCAATATACCGAGAAAACCCAAACACAAGTCCGCGTTACCCGCTTGGAAAACACAGTCCAAGATCTCATGGAGAATAAATTACAAATTATGATTGAGACGACAATCAAAAGCATACTAGAATCAGTCATCAAGCCCATGATGGAAAACCGTGAACCAGTTCTAATGAGGAAGCAAGCGCAGAAGGTCAGAATTGACCAAAAAATTCAGGAAGTTTCGCATGTTTCTCACAACAGCCCAAAAATACAGTGAAAAATGGGAAATCGTCGCCTAGTCATCCCTGAACTTGATAAACAACCTGAAGATGCACCACAGGATCAGACAATCTTTCTGATACTAAGCATGGCGCCACACCCAAGACCTAAACTCATCATCCTGCAATGGAACTGCAGGGGTCTAAAGCGTAAGAGGGAAAAATTACAACAATACATAGACTCTTATTCTCATGCATCGCAGATATTAGTCCTGCAAGAAGTGAATATGAAGGCTAAGATAAGTTGATAATCAACACATTAAACAAACACCTCGACATACATTTCGGTTCACAAATCATGCACAGCAACCACGCTTTTGTACTGTTACATCACATACGTGGCTGCAATGCTGAACTGGAAAAGGAACATTAGAGAAGGTTTGAAGTACACATACGCCGAGCTTTCAAGACAGCGTTGGGGCTCCCCGATAATGCCTCCACTGAACTAATCTTACAGCTAGGAGTGCGCAATACCCTTGCCGAAATCATCGAGGCACAGCACACGGCACAGATTGCATGCCTATCAAGCACGAAAGCGGGCAGAGAAATTCTCGTCAAGCTCGGCCTGAACACCATAGCAGAAAGGGACAACGTCCTGCAGTTACCTAAGTCATGCGAGGAGCAATCAGTGTCCCCCTTCCCAAGAAGCGTGCACCCTATCCACAGTAAGTAGAACGCTCGCCGCGCCAAAGCATCCGCTGAGGACGCGGCATAGTTTCCCAACCAGACCACCAGACAGCTTTCGTGGATGCAGCGTACATACCGGGAAAGCATGCCTACTCGGTAGCAGTAGTCGACAGACACGGCCGTACGCGCAACTCACTCACACTTTACACCAAGAAGCCAGAGGTAGATGAACAAGCAGCGATAACACTAGCTCTAAAACACTCGAATTTCACAACTGTATACAGCGACTCTAGAGCAGCCACTCGCGCTTTCGCCAAGGGCGGGATAGACAAGACGACGCTACAGATCTTAGGCGGAAGTAATATCCCCGATCACTCCATTGTATGGTTCCCGGCACACATGGACAGCATTGGGGGCAGCCTGCGGAATCTCAACAAGATCGCACAAGAGGCGGCGCAAGGACTCATCGACCACGACCCTCCGGTTTCCCCCGCTACTCCACATATCGAGTACAGACATCAATTATTCACGTACAACGAGCTCACTAAGCAGTTTTATCTAGGCAGACGAGCATTCCCCCTCCCGGATAAGAAATTAACCCGCAGCCAGTCAGTCACGTTACGCTTGCTCCAAATGAGCTCATACCCCAACCCCTGGCGCATGAAGCCCATCGACCCAGACTACCCCGGACAACCAGTGTGTGAATGGTGCAGTGGCCGCGTAGACTTAAAACACATGCATCGAGCGACGCCTACGCCAAGAACAAGGAACATTGGGACAAACTGTTAAAAAGTGCTTCGCTACATGATCAGCTTCGGGCTGTCCAGGAGGCCCGCGCGGCGGCGGAGAGCTTCTAGCTCTATGTGCCGACGTGGGAGCTGCCCTCTGCACCTGACGCCTAGCCAAGTGTCCTTCAGAACCCCTACTGTGGGAAATAGTTTTACCAAACCATGCAGCAACCACTGTAGACCTTGACCTGCACAGCTGCATTAAATATTCCTTAAAGCTGATTTATTTATAGGAAGGGAAAGGCGCGGTAACTGTCTCACTTGTTTTCTGTGGACACCGCAACCGCGCCGTAAGGGAAGGGAGGAAGGTGGGAATGAAAGTAGAAAGAGAGAAAGAGGAGCCGCAGTGGAGGGCTACGGAGTAATTTCGACCACCTGGGGATCTTTAACGTGCGCTGACATCGCACAGCGCACGTTGCTACCACAAAGAAGAGGGAGAGAAATACACGCGCCGCAACAGCGTCTCCCACCACCTAAGCGATGGCGGGTGCAATGACAGCCTACAACAGATAAAACTTCGGTGACTGGCTAGCCCCTGCCGCAAGCGGCATAGACCTACCACCCCAGCCCCGTAGGGCCAGGAACAGCCACCCTTCGTTTTCTTCTGTCCGCACAAGCAGAAGGTGGCTCAGCTACAGAGACCTGCAGTACCAGGTGCGTGCCTATACTTTTCCTTCTTCCTACAGCCCCAAAAACAACAGAGGAGAAAATGGAAAAAGAAATGAAAGGGAGTTACAAATACGCACTCCCCAGCAGCCTTCGTCCGCAACCGAAGGGGTGGTGGGTGCAATGACGGCCTACAACAGGTACTTACACCACCGGTGGCAGGAGAGCCCCTACCGCAAGCGACGGGAGCCTACCATTCCCAGACCCATAGGCCAAGAGGAGCCACCTTCCTCCCACTTGTCAGCACTCGGGCGCCTCTTCGTTTCGCTACCATCGAAACGCAGCCGCCAGCGGTCGGGATCGAACTCGGGTCCTTTGGTACAGTAGTCGGGCATCTTAACCACTGCACAACTACAGCTTTTTTTTCTTTATTGCCGGTCATCACCAACATAAAACAAAACAAAACCAACAAAAACGCGCTACAAACAGAATGTCACAGCAGAGCGGTTACCACAAGCATGACACTGTTAATACAGAAGCCGGCAGGCTCATACGAGTTGCCTTTGTCGAGTTAGAATTCTTTCAGCTCGCATAGTGATTCGACTCTTGAAATCCAGTCTGGCACTGTGCTCTTCAATTTGTCCATTTCAACCAATGCGTGTATACTCTCGCGAAAGTAGAGCCTTTCAGGGCGGGCGTCAGTGTCACAGTGAAAACCCGCCATTCTGGTCAACCATAGACTGTGCGGGCCTATTTGCATAACCGTATCAAGTGGAATCCCATCATTATTTTCAGTTGGCAAGAATCTAATCCCGTAGGAGTCTAATGGCAATTCTTTTTTAAAAGTTCGTTGCAGCACATCCCATAAATAGGCGCCCTCCCAACAGTGCAGAAATACATGGTCTATTATCTCTGGCTGTTTACGTAATAAACAAAGTGAGCCCCATGGCAGATAAAAGCCCTCGCTTTCAAAAAACGTTTGTACCGATAATGTTCCTGTATGTAACTTAAGGAGGAGGAGGAAAAAACTTTATTAAACGAGCGAGTTTCGACCCTTCAAGGGCCGAGGGCCACCGCACGGCCCTCACATTACGCGCATGTGTCCAGGTCACGTAGGGCCATGGCACTGACACCCCGGTCCACACAGCGAAGTTGTATGTCCAGGCCCTGCGACGTAAGGAGGGCCTCCCATTCCTCCCATGATCCGATGGCGGGCTGTCCCTGCGGGGGAGGATCGGCAGGGCAGCCGAAAAGAATGTGGTCCAAGGTGGCGTGCAACTCTCCACAGACAGTGCACTCAGGGGAAACGGGTCGGTAGTAGGATAGGCGTTGAGGGGTGAGAAGCGTTCGGGTTTGAAGACGCCTCCAGAGAATTTGTTGGGAGTGAGACAGCTGGGGGTGGGGAGGGGGGTAGAGTCGACGGGCAAGGCGTGCTTGCTGTGTGAGCTCAGAAAATGTATGTGCCCGCTCCCTCGAGAAATCCCGGCATGGGTCGCCATTTGCCCGGCTAATAAGTCCTCGGGCTATGTTATCGGCGGCCTCATTCCCGGGATTGCCAGACTGAGCCGGCACCCATATAAGCTCAATACGCCTGTCAGAATTCAAGGCGCACATTCTCAATATTTGCCACGCGGGAGGATGGACGCGTCCGCGGGCAAAGTATGAGTGTTTTGGAATCGCTAAGTATGTAAGCCGCATCTGTTTGGGCGATTGCTAAGGCTATAGCCACTTACTCTGCTTCTTCCGAGTTACAGGGAGGGTCTATGAAGTGAGTGAGGGGGGGGGGGGGGGCTGCTGGATTATAGGCCACAGCTACTAAACGTCTTTACCCCAGGAGAAACGCATTCTTTTTACACGCTTCAGTACGTCTTTTTAAGCCGGGTATTGGTGAAATTTTTGGGTGAAGATCAGTAAATCGTGGACACCCACACTTAAATAGTTCAAGGTTATTTGAAGGGCAAATTTAGTGTCACACGAAGACCTGCTTTTTATAGTGCAGTAAAGGTTTCGCTTCCATTGCAAATTGTTTTAAAGAAAGCAAAGGCACAGCATCTGTCAAAGTCACTTTAAGGTGAAAACTTCATACCCGACAGCTCGATCTACCCAGCCGCCGATTTTTATCGGTTGCAGGCCGTCATTGCATCCGCCACTGCTTCGTTGGTAGACGCCGGCTGTTGTTGCTGCGCGCCTTTTTCTCTCCCTCTTCTTTTTCCTTTCTTCTCTGTTGCCCTTCTGTCCTTACGAGGCAGCGGAGGTGGCTCAGCTACAAAGCCAGTAGCAGGCCCGTGCTTTTTCTTTTCCTTCTTCCTACAGCCACAACCTAATAATATTATAATAATATTATCAACAACAAAGTTTCGGGAACAGCAGCCGCAATATGTGCAACATGCTAGTGCGGCACTGGGTTCCCGACCGCATCAAGCAAAATGTCAACGTGCCTATACGCATTCTTGCTTTGTGATAGCCAGATATCCTAGCCACTAGACAACACTGAGAGCCGCATACAATTTCATAGCAAGGAAGCAGTGCGCAACTTATAGTATAACGTTCCAAAACTTACAATATTGACGGCAGCTGAATACCCAAATTATACCACTCACCACATCTTTAAAGAACGAAGCGAGAAAGACCTTAAGCTTTTAACACATTTAACGTGCGCTGACACAGCGCAGCACACGGACGCCTCTTCGTTTCGCCTTCATCGAAACGCACACGCCGCGGTCGGAATCGAACCCGGATACTCAGGCACAGTAGTAGGGCGTCTTACCACTGCACCACCGCGGCGGGGCCTATATGTAGCACTGCAACGAACCCCGATAAGAGAAAGCAGCGAGAGGCAAGTGATAGGATAGGAAGGGTAGGCTTTCGCAATTTTGTTGGAAAGAGACATCTAAGAGACCATATTACAAGGTCTCTTAGACCCTCTCTCTTAGACCATTAGAGCGAATGCTTCACTACGCAATGTAAAGCTAAGGTTGCCGTCCGTGACACACGCCACTACAGCGGAGCGCCGTAACCATGGCGATGTTCGACGCGGAGGGAGAAGGGTTGTTCCCGCACTGCGCAAGTGCGCACCGCCACAGAAAGCTGCACTGTGTAAACGCCGGACTTTTCGTGTTGACTGATGATCCATGGATTTAGGACGAAACATCCAACTGCGCAACAAGATGCAAATGAATGATGGGCACAAAATAATTAAAAGACAACAGCCTGAAACAGCAGCGCAGCAAGGACGCCGAGACGGCAGAGAAAAGTTCGCCTGAAAACCGGCCGAGTCGGAGACGTGAGCGCGGCGAAGCTCCATTTTCCCAGGGGGCTTTTCGCGGCCACTCGGTGGAGCGGCGGAATTACTGGCAAGGTCTATTCCATCAGCAATGAAGCATAACAATGAACACTTGATGCGTTATATTTTAGGCGCGTTTTGTTTCCCTCGTATGCCTCAAATATATTATTTATTGACACCAAAGTGTAAAGAAGCTCGTGGCACAGAGAATGTGGCAGTTTTAAGCGTCCGTCTTTGACTAAGATTTGAGATTCTCAAATCGAAACCACTAAAGTACGGAGGGTGCAATTAGAAGAGCAGATTTCCGAATTGGCTGCACATATTTCTGTAAATTAATTTGGTGAAATACCCTGCTTCCGTGACAGAACCCAGGCCTACTGCGAGGCGAATATCTAAACATTGTATATATCACAAACGCTCACATGTCCGAGCATGTCTAGAGGAGCGCCTAGAGAATGCGCTTTGATGTCTGCAAGTCAGCTGCATGTGTGAGTACTGCTGTATATCGTATAACAAAATGAAATTAATCAGCGATGGAAAAGGTTTAATCGCATTTCATTGTTAAGGTGAAGCTTATTCGACCTCCAAATGTTTTTATTTTTTTAACAAACGTGTTTCTTCTTTTTGGCGATTGTAAATGTTGTTTTCTGATGGGCTCCTACCTCATCATCACATTTCATCATTCAGTGACATTGCGCGGCAGGCGCCGACTTCATCGCTGCATTGCAATCTGGACTGAACCAAATGGCTGCTATTTCAGTACGTTCGTTTGTAAAGGACTTCGTAAGCAGGCGGCTGGGTAGCGGTCAATTACAAGGCCGGGTTTCCCTCGGCCGTGTCTAAATTCATTGCGTCGAGCGTTTGTTCAACGCTGACTTGCGTGTCTTTCATCCCTTACATGCTTTGTGCGTGCCCGCGTGTTTATATTTGATTCGTCACTCGGGTTCGTTTTGCCCGCGACATTAGTGCTTGTTTGTTGTTATTGGTCTGGCATAATTAATTGTCATAGTTTGTGGTTTCCACGTGGCCATAGGCCACCAACCAGCCCGGGTTCGAGCGTCGCGCGAGCCGAAACCCCGATCAGCCGTCACCACGCGCACACTGAAACAGCGCAGCGCGCACTCAACCTCCACCGGGAGGAGAGCACTGCGCTGCAAGGACACAAGCCTCCAAGTTCACAAAGGAGACGTTTATTGAAACGCCATACTCCAGCGGCACACACACACACACACACACACACGCACACACCTACACATATAAACAAAACGCACATACACATACGCAGTCACCGTGTCCCGGGAGCGCGCGAGGAGCAAGGCTCCCCTGCGCGCACGATGTGACACGGAGTGTGCGCCGCAAGCACGCAAGGGCGTGCTGTGATCTCTCTCTCGCAGTGTCCAGAGGGTTCCTTTGAGAGAGAGTGGGCAACCACCACAAGGTACGCCTGTCGCGGACCGTTGGATCACGATCGACAGGCTCGAGCTTCGCTCTCATGTACGACCCGGAGCAGACGAACTCGAGTACACACTGGTCTGCGCGGACAAAGGCCAGCAGGCAAGAACAGTAGCGTACGCACCTTGCGGCGTCTCGGAGGGGTCTCCCTCTGGGCTCCGCTCGGACCTTCGCGCGAGCGCGGCCGTCGAAGCGGTGCCGTGTTTCCGCCAAAAGGCGCCAATGAGAACAGCCACTGGGACGCCAGGGCGGAGCTATGGCCCGAACGACAGTGACAAGTCGTCCGAGCCTCTCTCCGCCGCCTCAGGCGGGAGAAAGAACGAGAAGAACAACTGGGAAGCGGGCGGCTGCCGCGCAAAGGGCAGCCGCAGGAAGCCCGAATCCCACAAGTTACAGAAAATACGGTGATGAGATCTTCACGCAGTCGTTGAGAGCTGTCAGCCATAGACGCTTTTTATAATCTGCGTGCCGCTTTACAAAACTTTCCCGCATAGCATGCGTTAGGCACACTTCCACTCTTATTTTATGCATGGCTTTCTGCAACATTATTGCATAAGCGCTGCGAAGACTACAAACATCTTGGCTATCACAGATTTTCAGTCATGGTAATATTGAAAAAAATGGACTGACAGTACTCGGAGCCACAACCTACCCACTGGTGCAGCTTAATTCTGCTGATGCAGAGAATACGAATTGATTTACACATCTGTCAACTTTATTCCCTGCAACCTGTGATTGTTCCATAAAACGTGTTTGAATTACTGAGATAAACACTATCAAAGGCCAATAACTTGTTCAGTTGTCTTGGTAGTACAAAACTATATTCCTCCTCCCGTAGGTTTGTCGAAGCAATAAATATATTTTAAGACATACCTGTGTGCAAGTAAATAGAATAAACTTACTAGTGAATGATAAGGAGTATTTTGCGCTGTTTAACTAGGTATCTTAAACGCTGGCCTGAATGGCTAGGCTAGGTCGTGTTGAAAGCTTTCCTGCGCTGCTTTCTGGTTGTAAACGACATCAATTACGGGCTATGTTTGGGTCTTCTGCTACCATTCGGGCTGCTGGCGTGGCCGACTGTGGGCCGCCAAACGCCCGAGGAACCTTTGCGAAACAAGTCGGCATCCGGTCGGGTTCATGAGCTCGAGTCAACTTCTGCCCAATGTAGTGCGTGGCCGGCCACGGGCAGCGCAAAGGCCAAGCAACCGTGGCAGATTTCGTCAGCGTTCAGTCGGGTGCCCGAGTTTGGGCCATGGTCGGTGGCCAACTTCCGCCAAGCCTAGTACGCGGTCAACCACGGGCCGTCTATCGGCCGAACATCCTTGTCTGGCCAGGTCGGCTGTCAACCAGCAGCCAATGATCGGCCATGAATTGGCAGTTAGCCAATGCTGCTTGGGCAATGAAAGTACGCTCTCGCTAGAAAGTGGCGCCGCTTGAGGCATGCGATATAGGTGAAGATTCAATGGCAAGATGCTCTGTCTTTGTTTAAGTAATCGCCGCATTTGAAAAACGGAGAGATCAATGCTCGACCCTATGTGTTTTAAAACAAGATACAGCTAACTGAAATGGGTCATCTGACGGGAGACAGCTATCCATTTTACACAGCTCCCACTGAGGGTTCGTTACCCACCATCTGTACTTCTCTATCTGGATAGGAACCATGCAGTGATCGCTGAAGATGGGCTGGATCCGGTAACCAAAAACAGCATCTAACCCGTCTAGTGAAACGCAAATCTTTTCAAGCCGAGCGCTGGAGGAACCATGAAAATGAGTAAAATGAGTTCTGTCATCATTATCTTGTCCAACATCCACAAGGTTATGCTCGGGCACAAAATCAATACGTCAAGCGGCTCTAGGGGCATAATGCTTGCACAACACCTTTTAATTTATTATGGCGACTCTTGAATTGTAGAACTTCCCAGGAATAAAAACTAAATGCGCTGTGACCCCCAAATCACAGAGATTACTGCGTTCCTGTTCGTCCTTTTCTATTTTGCTGTTTCGTACTTTGTATCATTTTCTCAAGTGCGGTCGTCGTTGGCTGATTGTTTTGTAAGCTCGCTCAATCTTTGTTCTTGCTTAGCATCAGGATGTATGTATGTCCTCTGTGATTTTACATACCAGAGTTTTTTGCACTTACAAGTCAGACTATCACAATATATGATGTGTATGTTGTTCTGTTGTCATTTATATCAGATATATCTGGGGGGATACTTCATGTTATAGAGCATCTTTTAGCTTAACATGCAGCCATCAGAGCAACGGCGAGAGTATTTCACTTTCCACTATGACTTTTGGATATGAAACTCTCAAAAAAGCATCGCCGTCGATCAGCAGCTGACGATGAATAGTTCGGGGGGTATGGACGTGTTTCAGTTATGGTCAAGCATACCTGTCATGTTCATGGAGAAAAAACACTTCATTTTCTCTACATTCGCTTCGCAGCCTCCTCTTCAGTTGAAGATGTGAATTCGGAACATCAGATGTGATTAGGAACAACGAACGTTGCTTGTAATTAGCGCACGCGCTCACCGAAGCCTGTTCAGAGAACGATATCAAAAAAGGTCTTAAATATTTTTCACTTCATTTAAATTTGAAGTACACGTTGGTGATATTTATATCTCGATCCAAGTTAGCTAGGACTTCACGCACATATATCAAAATTAGCGTCTGGAACCTCGAATGAACACATCCTGATGGTATAAGAGCACGTACAGCCCCTCTATTGTGGTACACAGGACCTATGTTCCGGCACTGGGAAAACGGGACCCCTTTATTGCTCCAATATCTTCTAAATTTATCATACTTGAAATATTGCAATTTACAAAAGTTACATAAGTCTGTTAATTAGAACACAGGACGAAATGCATATCCTGTGCGTCCTCTTGCTAGCCCAGCATGCTTCATTATGGGTCCTCTATGCCCTAGATCGGCCTTTGCACACGCTCATATTATCTCATATAGCAAACAATCGGATACGGTTTACAATAGGTTATAGATTTCATATTCAAACTGTTGCCACTGACTCATTAGATGCACCAATGCTTTATATTGTTATAGCAAACAGCCGCTTGTGCGATGTCATTCGCTACTGAAGAGTAGATTTTCATTGAGTCCTTACAAACTGTGGCGCTTACTGATAGCCGTTATTGTGCTGTCGGTTAATATGTGAGCGCAAAAGTAAAAATTGTTGCCACTGATTCATTTTTAGCTCTAACAGGTGGATATCAAGCGATATTTAGAGCTTGCACAACTGCATAGAGTACTGTGCGTGCAATGCCATCCTGATTTCCAGCAATGTTGGAGCAATTGACAGTTCTTCATTGATGTTGTGAATATCAACACATATGTTAACCCCCCATTGAAACGTTCAAGCGAGTAACCTTCACACACTACCACAATTAATTTTTATATGCACCTCTTTAGTTCAATATTTACATTACAAGTGCTCAGTATGATATACTCTACGTTTAGAACCTGCTTAAGGCATTGTTTTCTACTTTCAGGAAGATCATATTGCATGCTTTGGGGACTGGACAGCGAGGAACCAAAAACTGAAGATGAATGCTTCGCAACATTGGACAGGGAGTGTGTGAGAGACAATTACTTTGTGTGGGAGCACAACGACCGGTGCGTCGTGCACGATCAGCTGCTTAAGAAGGCTATAGAAAAATCAAACAAAGCATTTCTGGAGTCTACACCAGAACAGGAGTCTTAGATTCAAGCCTGCATGATGGTATTTATGCCAAGAAGCAATCCAGGATGAGTCTAATTATCACCCCATCAAAATAAATCATGTATCTTGTTGCGTTTTGTTATAATAGCCATGAAGATAAATGTGATTTGCGAAAATAGAGATCACATTTTTTTCGTCCTTTTCAGACAGTCGGCGCACGTGACGGTGCAAGTTGCTGCGAGCTCACCGCGCTCGCTGCAAGCATCGTCGATGTATAAGCCTACCGCTGGAACTGGATGGTCGATTCACGGCCCCAGCTAATTTAATTCACTAAAACCACGATTGAGAGCACCATATTTGTTTTGCGCGATTGCGTTAGCCACGTGGTACTTTATGTATTTCGCGGAGTTTCTTTGGACTTTGGAGAAAAGGCTTTCTTTATCAGGAATAAAAAAAATGGCGATTTCAGAAGTTGCTCCTCAACTTTGCAAATAACGTTTAGTATATAAAGGCACTAATTAAGAATTTAAAGGCATTATTTTAGTTACTGGCTAGTTAATTGAAAAATAAAGAACTTTTGTGGTGCACAAGATGGCTGTTAGCTGTATACAAGTGAGCTTTCTGGCCTACCTCAAATGTTTTATTTTTAACCCTTAGCTAAAGTTAGCTTGCGCACCCTCTATATATGTAACAATACCATTCAGTAGAGAACATCGAGTAACTAGAAATAGATACATAGTGGCATCAAATATTACAAACACTTATTTTGCCAAATTGCATGTGTTTTATCTAGTTTTAAGGGCGCTGTAGTAATAAATGGCACTGTTCTTGCGCCAAACGATATGGTGGTATTATTAGAGCAGTGTATGAACCTAAAAATGTTATGATTACACAAAATAGCCTCAATTCCTGGAATACAGAGAAATTTGTAGGCTGAGCTCGCTTACTAGGACGAAGTTAAGATAGCCGCTTGAAGGGCCTGGCTAGTTCGGTAAGAGCTCGCGTCTCGTGTAGGCGCACAGGCGCGCGTCCATCTTCTTTACAAGTAGCCATCCTTGCTACTTAAGGGGACTATAACACGTGTGGGTCGTAGTAAAATTTAAAACGAGACACATGGACTGTCTAACGCACACTTCACCGGAGATTCTGCAAGGGCGTGATCGACTCAACGATGCAATGGACGGAGGAGATGTGCTCAAGTGGTCTGCGCAGCTATGTTATACCCATGCGTGGCGAAGGCAGCAAAGTGTCCCAGTTGGAATGATCGGCTACCATGTACATTGACAACGTGTCTCCTAGCGTTCGATTGATGCGTTCTGCCAGACATTAGTCTGCGGGTGGTAGGCCGTATTAGTGCAACACAGTTGCAGACGGACGACGCAACTTCAGATAGAAACACTCGTCAGGAGTTTCCGCGGTTCTCTGCGATGCAGTATGAAATGGTGTAAGATGACGGCGGCAACATTTCGAGCTAAGCAGCAGGTACATCAGCAGTTTCGGCATACCATGTGAAATGATCCACCATCCACCGCTACAATGACCCTGCATTTTCCGGCTGCAGTGTAGAGAGGCGGGCCACAGAGATCGATGCCGGCGCTGTCGAAAGGATTGGATGGGCAAGGGATAGCCTGCATGGGGCCGGTCGAATGGCTTTGGCCTGGATTGCGACCATATGTCGGGCCAACAGACGACCTTGCAGATGAAGGTGTACATTGCGCGCCAGTAATAATTGAGGCGAAGCCGTGTATCAGTCTTGAAGGAACCAGCTGAGCGGCCGGCGCGTCAGCATGAAATTAAGTGCAGATTTCCGATCTTAAATAGCGATTAATGAATGAGTGCCATTTGCGGCCATAAGAAAGATACTGTTTGTGGTATAAAATACTTTGGTCACGCATTTCCCGATACCACTATACCCCTGGTTGGTTGGTTGGTTGGTTGGTTGGTTGGTTGGTTGGTTGGTTGGTTGGTTGTACAACTTTTAATTCCATCGGAAACGGGGAGTCGTGCGCCCGCGAATTAGAGGCTGGCAGGTAGCCCTTGGCTTCTTACGGCCTCTTCTGCCAGATGGACGGTGTGGTGCTGGATCGCAGGGTCCGCGCTTCGCAGCAGGGTATCCCAGGCTTCTCCACTTGTAATATTTTGCCCTATCCCTGGAGATTGTGGGCACTCCCAAATTATGTGGTCGAGGGTCCCTCTCGCCCCACAGTGTTTGCAGAGATCATTGTCCCTAAAGTCTGGCAGCGCGTGAAACGCCCAGACCAGGTTCATGAACATATTAGTTTGTAGCCGCCTTCTCGGTCCATGGGACGCTCCAGGTCTAGGTCCAGGAGACGCTCGAGTTCGAGGGACTATCCCCCTCGGCAAAAGGCAACGTTAAGGTGCGTATTAGGCATGCGGTGTGGAGGGGGAGTAACATGGCTTGAGGCGGGCGACACGTGCGATTTCGGAAGTAGGTGTAGCAGTTGGTGACTTTGGGGGGGAGCGGTGCGATCTCATAGGTCACGTCGGTCACTGGGCGTAGTACACGGTAAGGGCCTGTGTAGTGGGGCAGAACTTTTTCACACAACCCCACAAGACGGCACGGAAGCTAGAGCAACACCAGAGATCCGGAAGGAAAGTGAGCATCGCGGTGGTGACCGTCGTAGCGGCGTTTTTGAACTCCTTGAGAGATGGTGAGATTGTGACGAACAATCTGGCGAGCAGCGTCAGCTCGGGCGATGGTATCGCGGGCATAGGTTGTGACGGGGCCAGCGGCGGGAAGCGACGTGTCGAAGGACAGTAAGGGGTCTCTTCCAAAGAGAAGATAGACTGGAGAGTACCCGGCAGTGCCATGATGTGGAGAGTTTCAAAGGTGACAAATGGCAGACTAATGCCCCAGGCGCGGTGACTGTCGGATAGATACATGGCGAGGATGTCGGGGAGTGTGCGGTTAAGACGTTCCATAAGGCCGTTCATCTGAGGGTGATACACAGTGGTGAACTTGTGCCGAACGGAGTAAGAACGAAGTATTTCCTCAACTCGGGAAAGGAAAGAGCGGCCACGGTCCGTAAGCAGTTGACGGGGTGCACCATGGTGAAGTATGACGTTGTACAAACGGAAATCATCATCTGGGGTGCAGCCAGTTTGAATGGCGCGAGTGATCACGTACCGCGTGGCATAATCGGTGGCCGCAGCAATCCATTTGTTTTGTGACAAGGACTTGGGGAAGGGCCCTAGACGGTCAAGACCAACACGAGAAAACGGCTCACTTGGTTGGTTCACAGGAAGGGAAAGGCGCAGTATCTGTCACACTTGCTCTGTGGACACCTGAACCGCGCCGTAAGGGAAGGGAGGAAGGTTGGAGTGAAAGTAGAAAGAGAGAAAGGGGAGCCGTTGTGGGGGCTACGGAGTAATTTCGACCACCTGGGGATCTTTAATGTGCGCTGACATCGCACAGCACACGGCCGCCACTTCGTTTCGCCTCCATCGAAACGCAGCCGCCGAGGTCGGGTTCGAACCCGTGAACTCCGGCACAGTAGTCGGGCGTCTTACCCGACTACTGTGCCGGAGTCGGGGTAGAAATCGGCTGCAGGTGTCCAGGTGGTAGTACAGGGGGTTTCATCCAGCTTTGACAGAGGTCGCAAGCAGCTACATAACGTTGGACGGAGCGGCAGAGTCCAGGCATGAAGAAACGCCGGCGCACGCGGTCGCATGCGCGTGAGATGCCAAGGTCACCAGCGTCATCTTGGCATCATGCATTTGTTCGAGAACGGCAGAGCGTAGGTGCTGAGGAATGACCAGCAAATGCTCAGCGCCATCAGGTAGCATGTTTCAGCGTTACAGCGTGTACCCATGAAGGAAGAACAGGGCAAGGGAAGAGTCACGGGGGAACAGTCGCGGTCGATGAGAGAACGAAGGGTTGGGTCCAAGCGCTGTTTGTTGGCTATGTGGGAAAAATGGGATATAGAGAAGACACAGGGTCCGACTCATGGGCAGTAGGGGCAGGGGGATCGACAGGATAACGGGACAGACAGTCTGTATCCTGGTCCGGCCGACCGGATTTGTACACAACGGAAAAGATATACTCCTGCAAGCGCAGCGTCCAGCGGCCGAGGCGGCCAGCAGGATCCTTGAGGGAAGAGAGCCAACATAAGGCGTGGTGATCGGTAATAACAGTGAAGGGTCAGCCAGACGAGTAGGGTCGGAATTTTCCAATGGCCCAAACGAGAGCCAGGTCCTCTCGTTCCGTAATAGAATAGTTCTGCTCCGCTGATGACAGGAGACGACTGGCGTAGGTAATCATGCAGTGTTGGCGGCGTTGTCGCTGTGCAAGAATGGCACCAATCCAGTGGCCACTGGCGTCGGGGCGAAGTTCCGTCGGGGCAGAGGGGTTGAAATGGGCCAACACAGGAAGATTGGTGAGAACAGCGATGAGAGTGGAGAATGCGTTAGCCTGTTCTGGTCCCCAAGAAAAAGGAACGCCTTTCTGCAGCAGATTGGTGAGAGGATGAGCAACGGCGGCAAAGCTTGGGGCGAACCGGCGAAAATAAGAGCACAGTCCTATAAAGCTACGGACATCACGGGGTGAACGGGGAGATGGAATAGCACTGACAGCGCGACCTTTGTCGGGATCGGGTTTCACACCGGTCGCATTCACCAAATGGCCAAACAACGGCGACCAAAACTGCACTTCTTTGAGTTCAGTTGAAGTCCGGCACGGCGGAAAAGTGCCAAGATGGAAGAAAGGAGACGAAGGCGGCCCTCGAACGAGGGCGAGAAGACAATCACGTCATCCAAGTAACATAGACAAGTCGTCCATTTGAAGCCGCGGAGTAAGGAGTTACCCATCCGTTCAAAGGTGGCAGAGGCGTTGCTAAGTCCAAAAGACATACCCTAAAATGGTAAAGTCCGTCGAGTGTGACGAAAGCTGTCTTCTCGAAGTCCTATTCGTCAACAGAGATTTTCCAGTAGCCGCTACGAAGGTCGAAGGAGGAAAAGTAGCGAGCTCCTTGTAAACAATCCAAGGAATAGTCTATTCGCGGAAGCGGGTAAATATGTTTCTTTGTAATCTTGTTCAGATGTCGCTAGTCCACGCAAAAGCGCCAACTGTTGTCTTTCTTTCTAACGAGAACGACAGGAGATGTCCAGGGGCTGTTCGAAGGTTTGACGATATCGTTGGCCAAAATCTTGTCGACCTCCTGCTGGATGACTTGGCGCTCAGAAAGGGACACACGATCTCCGATGTACAGATTTTGCATTGCCGTTGTCAGTGCGGTGAGTCACAACTGATGTTTGGACCAGAGAACCTGCAGCAAAGTCACAAATGTCGGTGAAGGACTACAAAAGGTTGTACAGGTCCTGAGCATGTTCGGGGCTGAGGTCACACGCAATCATCGCGGAAATAGAGTCGGTAATTGTGGCGGGGAATACGAGTGTTTGAAGGACACCTGAAGGTGGGCCGGGAGTGCACAAATGGTGCAGTCTGTGAGAGGGGACAATGTAACAAGGGACATTCCTTCGGAGAGAACTTGGGGCGGCAGACTGAAGTTCAGGATAGGAAGGTAAGTGCTGTTCTGGGCAACGCTTATGATGAGATGAGGAAGAACGAAGTTGCGGTCAAGAAAGACCTCAGTGATAGGGCAAGGAACAGTCACCATCAGGCACAGGCGGTAAAGGTGACAGAGGGAGCAGAGTCAGGAGGCAAGCGAGCGAACTCGATGGAGATAAGGCGGGGTCTAGATTCAGGATGTTCTGAGAAGACCGGTAGGTCCAAACAAAGAAGGCAGCTAGAGCAGTCGATAAGGGCAGAGTGAGCCGTTAAAACATCAAGGCCGAGGATCACATTGTGAGTCTACTGGTTGAGGACGGTGAACAAAACAGGGATGGGATGACCGGCAAGGGTGACTCGGGCAGTGCACAGCCCAGTGACGGCATAAGTACTGCCATCGGCAACACGAACGGTGGGCGAAGCGGCGGGGGTCTGTACTTTATTGAGGCGGCGGCAAAACGATGAGCTCATGATCGAGACTTGGGCACCAGTGTCAATGAGGGCACAGACGGGAACACCATCCACGAACAGGGAGAGGAGGTTACAGGGCGAAGAAATGGGCAGTAGAGGTTTTCTAGGTCGGGGTACCAATGCAGCGTCACCTCCGGGAGCTGCATTTGCTAGTTTCCCGTGAAGCGGCCGGCAGAGGACGGCGAGGAACAGCGGGTAGGAAGAGGTGAACGGGAACGGCAGGCTGGCGGGGAAGGAGAGCGACTGGAGACAGGAGGAGGCGAGGTGGTATTGGTGCGAGGCGGCTCGTAACGAGGCGAGAAACTGCGATGGCCGTAATAGGAGTAGCGGTCAATGTAAGTGAAACGTGGAGGTGGTGAAGACCAGCGGCCGCGGCAGTGGCGAGAGATGTGGCCAATACGCGAGCACGTGAAGTAGATCGGCCTATCGTCAGGGGTGCGCCACTCATCAGGATTGCCGTATCGGTAGCTTGGCGTGTAGGTGTTGCGGGGAGTATCGGAGGCGACCATGGAGGGACGGGGCTCGAACTCTGGTGTTCCACGGTGCGGCTATAAGGGACGCCCAAGTTGGCAACCTCTTGACGGACGGCGGCTTGAATAAGGGATATCGTCGCTAGGTTGCTGTCCGAGGAGAGTGGGTTGGATGCAGCAGGAGTGAGCGCTTCCAGTTCATGACGCACGATGCTGGTCACATTTTCAGAGTTGGAAGGCTGCCTTAGCATCGGCAGTCCCGACAGAGTAGAAGATTGAAGGCATCGACGGCTATGCCTTTCAGGATCTGCGCCACCTTATCAGGTTCTGTCAGGTCTTTATCAACTTTTCGTTTCGATGGAGGGCCAGAGCGTCTTAGGCGATATAATGCTCGGTAGATGTCTGGACCGGTGTGGCCATGTCCCCTTTTGCGGCGAGTTGACGGCCAACCGGTTTTCCGAACAGGTCACGGAGTGTTTGTTTGCAAGCATCCCAGGAGGGAATATCTGCTTCGTGCGTTTCGAACCACACGCGTCCGTGCCAGTGAGATAGAAGATGACATTCATTAGCATCAGCGTGGCGTCGCACCTGTTGTGCTGGCTGACACGCTCATGAAGCGAAAGCCAGTCTTCGCCATCGACCTCATCTGTACCGCAGAAAGTGGCCAGGATCACGGATTTGGGCTACAACGACAGTTGGAGTCTCGTCGGTTGTCATCATGACGGTTCCGAGGTGACGACCACTGCGAAGATACAGCGTCCGATTGTGCCGAACCCGCGACCTCCACGAAGATGTTACGGGGATGTACTTAATGTAACTGGCGCTCCGATTGGCTGAACTCGACGCCAAGACTTCAGTAGCCGAGCAGCATCCACTCTGTCAGCGTAGTCGTCTTTCTGAACGCTCCTTTGTGCACGCGTTCCTCGGTTGTCATCTTAGTCTGTGAGCACATCACTTTGCTCACGCGTTTACCAGTAACAATATTGATGAAATGCACATTTCCTAGTTTATTTAATGACAACAAATATGTGTTCCTTTGATTTTACATATTAAAGCAACAGCATCATCAGGTGGCGTGATTTTTTCTCTGCATTCCAAGGACACTATCGTGTGTAATTCCCCATAACGGTTTGTTGTGATGCTCGTAGTAAGGCATAACCCTCAGGTTATCTTCGACGAGTTCCTTAGTTGTGCCAGAGTTTCCGTTGACAATTTTCTCAAATGTATGAGAACGTTTTTTTTTCACTTTACAGCAGTATTAGGGTATTTATTCCGAGATATGTTACCCAAAGACTTATAAACATGCCACCAAGCAATCATAAGTTATAATATTGAACTAATGGGACTTATTCCTGTGCGCTAAAATGCAAGACATGACCGCCGAACAATAATTTCATCAGGTTCTCAAGTCTCGTGTGAAACGTTTCCTCATTCTGTGCTGTGAGAGGAAGCCTATACATGGCTCATTTGAACTGTGCGATAAAAGCTTTCCTCTAGTAGTTTGAAAAGGCGGCTTTCGTGTCAAATGCCTGCAGATGTTTTCAGCCAGCCTTTTCTAAAACTGTCAGCATTAGCGTTATATCTGCAAACTCCCAACACTCTCACGCCGTTACTCTCTCCACTTGTCGAAGCATGTGCTTCCTCGAAACAGAATGCGTATCGTGAGTCACCAAAGTTACTCGGTATCCCAACCTGGGCCAGGCGGCGCTCCAAGAGCAAGCGATAGGCGCCTTCTCCGGCGGAAATTTAGTAACGCGGGAGGCGAGCAGCTTTGGCGCCTCATTTCCGAATTTACCTGCTAATTCTGTTACAAAGGTTAAAACAGCGCTAAACTTTACACAAACCGCAGAGAAAGATCAATAGGACGGGCGCTGACTCCAACTACATTGGAGGCCGCATTGTTGCCTATAATAGCCCAAAGAAGGTGAACGCACGCGCATGTCTTACATGGTAAGTCATACACATGCGTTCACATATACTCAGATGAAACCTTCACAAAGGCTTCGTCTGAGTGTGTTTTTGTTTTTTGTTTTCTGTTTTACCATGTAAGATATGTGCATGCGTTCACCTTTTTCGGGCTATATATATGCAACCTGTGGCTTTCAGTAAACATAGTTGGAGTCAGCGGTCGTCCTGTTCGTCTTGCTGTGTGGTTTGTGTAAACGTTTGTGTTGTTTTTACCTTAGTTAACATAATACCACACCAACTAGCACTGCAAGATGTACTCGTTCAAGAAATACGCAGCCTTGGACATTTTCGGTATAGAAATATTAGAAATCGGAAGGCCTGCTTTCTAGCGTTTACAGTCCGTGTTGGGATATAAAAAATAGCTGTGGTTTAACTACGGTTAAGCCTGATGATGTAGCGAAAGCTACGGCTCCTTAACTAAAGGCTCAGCTTATATTAGAGTTGTCTCTTTTCTTCTTCTTCTTCTTCTTCTTCGTCTTCCTGTGCTTCTTTCTCTCCTTCTTCCTCTTTTTCTTCTTCTCGTTCTTCTGATTTTTCTTTTTTTCTCCTTTTGTTCTTGTTCTCCTTCTGGTTTAATTTTTGTCTTCGTCTCTTTTCCTTCTTCTTCTAAGGCCGGCATACAGCACACGTACCACGCCGATGGCTTGAAAATCTAACGCAGCTTAGGCTACAAAAATAAAAACGGCAGAATTGAAAGGCGGGTTAGGAGACGGCGGTTTCATCGCCCTGAACGCCGGCCGAGCCCATTACTCTCTTCCTTAATGGCACACCATTCCTCTCGTCTCTACCCTCCGCGTGCTTGGACCCTTTCTTCATTGAATGGCGAACACATCACCTTCATCACTCGGCTTGCAAACACTGTACACCAAACCATACGCCTCATTGCAAACCGCCATCATGCGGCCGAACACGATCTCTGCTGCCTTGTGTTCTCAGTCGCTTCGTATATTCGTTTCCATATGTCTACCTTTCTCGTACCGAGGAAAAAGTCAACGTCCTCATTCGCCAGGCGTATAAGGCGACTTCCCACATCAACCTCGACAGCTCGGCTACTATCTATGGGGGTCCACAACTCCCTTAGAGAACTGAAGGAGGCTCATCGCACGGCTCAGCTCTTCCGTCTCTCCCGCACACGTCCGGGTCGCGCACTTCTCTCCACTCTAAAGCTTTCCCCTCTTATCCCCCTTACCACCTCATTGCCCATTCCATCCCACCACATTTATTCCCTCCTAACCATTATTTCACTGCCTAAAAACATGCATCCCAAACACCGCCCATGCCGAAGAGAAGCTCGAGCCTCCGCGCTCTGGCGTGAGTACAGACGGCAACGAGCCGTGGCTTTATGTGGATGCCGCACCGTACCGTTGCCACCCAGCCCACGCCCTTGCTATCACTGACAATTCCGTCCGACCCACGCTAACTGCCTCAAAATTCTCTCCGACCCCCACTAACAGCATCAGTGTACACTTGGACCTCAGTTGAAGCAGACGAAGCAGTTATTGCCATAGCTATTACGCAAATCTCAGCGGAATGCATTGTCAGCAGCTCAAAGGATGCAATCTACAACTACGCGGTTGGACCGGTGGCACCCACAGCCATCGGTGTCCTGCGTTCCAGTCTCGTCCCTTCTCGCCCCATCCAAATCATCTGGATGCCCGCTCACGCAGCCCATCCTGGCAACGAGATGGCCAATTCCATCGCTCGCGATTCGACTGACCGAGCAAGCCCGTCCCCGTCGGGAATGGATACGCGCGCCGCGCTCCTCACTTACCACGATAACTTTGCACTAACGCCTTTCTCGTCTTACCTTACCCACCTTACCCCCTCCGCAAAAACCTCTTTCCCACCACCGCGAATTGTGGCGCTTCCTTAAGGCCCGCAACCTTGTTGAATAATCCGGGTGCTGCCTCCGCGGTCTTCACGGCACGACATTTGGGCCATCCCACTGACAACGGGGGATGGACAAACACGAACTGGAATCACCCATTCTTCACCGCGGGGTACGGCTGTGTGCGCGTGTGTTGTGTGTTGTGGTCGGTGGGTGGCGCACGGGAGGAGCGCTGCCTTCACGGCAGAGACGCACTCAGCGTTTACGGAGCAGTGGGGTGGTTCATTGAGACGCTCTCCGACCAGTGCCTTTGTAAGTGCAGTTTGGACTATTAAAAGTCATGTTGTTGTTTTAAAAGTTCTCCCCAACGTCTTTGAATATCGAACATATGTTTTGTGCCGAAACCCGGGAGTAAGCGGATAACAACCGCAACTTCGAACCAGCGTTCCAACTGCAACGGACGACAGCGATGGAGCGTCTCCAAACAAAGAGAAGTTACGCGCGCTGAACTGAACCAACTCAACGAGGAGCTTGAGCGACTAAAGACGGCTGATGACTTCGGCCCCCAGCAACGAGGCTTCTTCGCGGAAATATCAGATGCGTTCGACATTGTTTAGAGAGATTTGAAACATTTAGATGCCTTGATTGAGTCGCATGTTTGTGACGAAGGCCTCGCGGAAGAATACAAAGGTGTTCGTCAGTATCAAGCTCTCATGACACGAATGCGGACAAAGCTTCGGTGTTTGAGTGAAACAAATTCTAACGGTGCAACAAGCACATTGAATGCAGAAGAAACCGCGTCCAGATTACCTGCTGCCCGTTCGGGACAACTGAGGTTGCCTAAGCTGGAGCTTCAGAAATTCAGCGGCAACAAGCTGGATTGGCAACCGTTATGGCAACAAATCCGGCAAGCAGTCCACGAGAATAACGGCTTGACCAGCATGGAAAAGTTCTTGTACCTGCGGACAGCGTTGACAGGAAAGGCGGCGGCAGCTTTGACCGGCGTCCAAGCGACGCAGAAGAATTACGACTACGCTGTAAAGACACTCCAAAAGCGTTTCGAGCGTCAGGACGTGCTCGTGCAAGAACACCTTAGGCAGCTGTTAAACCTTCAGCAGGTTAGAACTCACAGTGACGTGAACGCGCTGCGACGCCACCACGATCATGTTCAGCGAAACATCGCTGGGCTTGAAACTTTAGGTGTCAAATCGGACAGCTATGGTGCGATGCTGTGCGCGGCTTTGCTTCGGCTAGTGCCGGCAGAATGGGCTGTTGAGTACCATAAGGCCCACAGCGCTGACAAGGACGTGCTCGACAGCTCGATTCTCTAAGCCATTTTGCGATCAGTTCGCCTGGAAGTGGAGAGCAAGGCAAAGGTATACGGAGGAAGCACGAACGCTCCTCAGCAAACGCGACCTGATCGCGCCAGTGAACGGCGTCCTAACAGCGTCTACGGCAAGGGCTCAGCGGCCAGCCTCCAGGTAGGGGCCAAATTGAGCAAGGAAAGATGCCCTTTCTGCACTTCAGCGGCGGCAGATTGCAATGCTCCGACATCAATCGATGAAAAGAAAAGAAAACTACGAAACGAAGGGAAGTGCTACCGATGTGCGAAAAGAGGGCACGTGACGAAATGGCGTAAGAACTGGACACTACGTTGCGCGAAGTTGGGCCGACGACATATCACTTCGCTTTGTGATCCACCAGCACCGAACGCCGAGGACGAGACCGCTACTGGGTTGCACTCAACAGCGTCTCTTAGCAACAGCAATGAAAACACCGTGCTGCTGCAGACGGCGCAGGTGTAGGTCGACGGACTGAAAAGAAAACGAATCGCTCGCTGCCTGTTTGACGGAGGCAGTCAACGATCGTTTATAACAGAAGCTCTCGCGAATACTGGGTGTTGAGGTGATTGGTGAAGAAGTGACCATTTACCCTTTCGGCGGCTCGACCAACGTTACGAAGAAAAAACGACGCTGAGTGAAGCTCCGGCTACGAAGCCAGTACGACCGCAAGGAGCACAGCGTCGAAGCCCTCGAAATTGAAGAAATCTGCTCCGACCAACTGCTGCTTCCAGAAAACGCTGTTGAGATGAGTCAGGTGGCTGATTTGAAATTAGCGGATGTCACCATCTCACCAACTCGCCTATTGACACAAGGCATCGAAATTCTAATAGCTCTGATTATTGTTGGACTTTTGTGCACGCAAAAGTAAAGAAAGTGCAAGGGTCCTTGGTTGCGCTCAAGACTGATTTCGGCTGTACTTTGCAAGGGCCGATACCACTATCTGCTTCAGGTGTTTCGTGTACCACCATTGCCGTTTTGCGCACCAGCGTCTGTGACAAGAACTCCAACCTCTCAGACCAATTTCGAGCGTTCTGGGAGCTGGAGAGCCTCGGTATCTTTTCAAGCAGCTGCCTACTTGGAAGCGAGGAGCAGCAGGTGAGAGAAGACTGTACTCGTTCTCTGACTTTGCCCGATGGGTGCTACGAGGCGAGCCTCCCGTAGAAGGCACTTGACTAAGGGCTAGCCAGCAACGAAGTTGTCGCAAGAGAACGCCTGGCCAGGTTGATGCCGCGTATGAGACCCAACAAGAGCAGGCTAATTGTCTATGCTGCAGCCATCCGTGACTACCTAGATAAAGGCTTTGCTGAAATGGTTCCAGCCGACGAAATCGAAAGCACCTCGTCTCGAGTGTATTATATGCCTCATCGTGCTGTTTTCCGTTCAGAGAGCTCTACCGCCAAAGTTCACATAGTGTTCGATGCATCTTAGAAAGCACAAGGCTGCTTGTCACTTAGCGATGCCCTTAGCACCGGCCCGAACCTAAAACCCGACCTGCTGCGGCTTATTCTGAATTTTCAATGCCACAAAATTGCATTGACCGCCGATATCGAGATGGCCTTCCTTCAGATTGGCATCAAAAGTGAGGACGGCGATGCACTGCGATTCCTCTGGTATTCATTTACGTCATGTGAGGGCTCATCAGAGGGTGATATAGAGGTCTGGTGCATGACAAGAGTGCCTTTTGGCGCCACAAGTGGTCTCTTTATGTTGGCTGCCACCATACGATATCACCTCGCTAACGTCTCTGAGGACCTGTCTCATTCCGCACAAATCTTAGGCAGCTGCCTGTACGTCGACGATTTGATAACCTGAGTCAGCTACACAGACGAGGCGACGAAATTTAATGAGGAGGCACAGCAAATAATGAACACAGCTGGGATGAAAATGCGAAAATGGAGTTTCAACAACGAACTCCTGCAACAACGGTTCGATGCTGACGGCGTTGGAAATGCCTGCGCTGACATTGCCACGACGACTTCAGCTATAGAAAGAGTGTCGGGGCTCGAGTGGGACAGAGGAAACAAGCTGAAGTATTCCCTGAAAAGGGCGCTAGAGCCTCTTACTGTCAACAAGAACACTAAATGCTTCGTGCTCCAGGTCTCAGCGAGAATCTTCGATCCCCTTGGTCTGCTGAGCCCAGTAACAATCACAGCACAAACACCTCTTCCGGAGATAGAAATTAGGCGCTTCAGCAAACTGAATAGCCTACAGCGAATCACAGCTTGGATGCGACGCTTTGTTCGCAACTGTGATCGGAAAAAAGGTCGACTTGAGGTCCTGCTCTGTACATTCGAAATCTAACAGGCGCCGAAATGGTCGCATCACGGAGGAGTTTCCTAGGCCAGATGGAAGAACGCGATCCTGTCTGATCTGTTTACCAGGTGGTACTTTTGTAGCCGTTGGAAACCAGAAATTAATGAGCTAGCACTCATTCGGCGGGGAGGATGTTGAATCATCCGGGTGCTGCCTCCGCGGTCTTCAGGGCACGACATTTGGGCCATCCCACCGACAACGGGGGATGGATGTATACGGACTGGAATCGCCCATTCCTCACCGCGGGATACGGCTGTTGCGCGTGCGTTGTGTGTTGTGGTCGGTGGGTGGCGCACGGAAGGAGCGTACCTTCACGGCAGAGAGACACTCAGCGTTTACGGAGCAGTGCGGTGGTTCATTGCGACGCTCTCCGACCAGTGTCTTTGTGAGTGCAGTTTAGACAATTAAAAGTCATGTTTTTGTTGTTTTAAAAGTTCTCCCCAACGTCTTTGAATATTGAAGACACCTTTCCTACTCCAGCTCGTCTTGCCCTCCTCCACCCCGCGACGTACTGGCAGGCCTGCCGTTTATGCTACAGCTCGCACGCCGATTACCCTTATTCTTTATTCCTGCCCGGCACACTTGCCCCCTGCCTCTTGGCACTTTACCAATCCGCAGCACTCTGAGGATGCTTTGTCCAGCACCAAGCCGAAAGTCAAAGTTCGCCTGTTGACGTTTGCGGAGGAACTCCGCGGCTACGCACGCCCTGGACGCCACAACCGGTGGCCCGAAGGTCGCCCGCAAGGCTACGGTTTAATTTCGTTTTTCTGCCTTCAAAATACATTTTTCATCACAACCACCACCCGCAAGTGTCTGTTTGTGTGAAATCTGTGGGCAGGCACTGGCGCCTACCCAGACAACATCCTAACCGACAAGAGGCCGTGAGCGGGCGCCGATGACGCGACGAGGAATCGTTGCCGCTGCCGCTGAACCATAAACTGCCAAACCATGCATGCCGACCCATGACTGCCAGGTTCCAAGAGTCCATGCAAGCTGGGGGTCTCGCTAGTAAGGAGGTAAAACAAAAAGGGAACAAAGGAAGCTCTTTAGCCTGGAACACGGCAAGCATCGGAGCCAACAGTGGCTAGCAAGACGCCGAACTAAATGGTCGTCGGTATGAATTTGTGTACAATTTCCTTCATTCGTGTAGTCAAGCAAATAAGCTGTGCTAGTGGCTATAACGGTTAAGTTTGTCGCAGTTGTCGTCTGTGACCAACCCACATCTACGACAGTGTGGAACAAGTCATACAAGACAGCAATGTTTCCATAGAAGTGAAGTATGCGTCACAGTTGAGAGCCCATTTCTCGCGCATGTGGCTTCCGACTTCATTACTTTCGTTACATTTGGCTTCTGAGCATCAGCGCGCGGTACAGCTCGCTGCAACATTCTAGCTTGCGCGTTCATGTATGCACGGGCTACAACATCAGAGACATCGTTTCCGAAGGGGATTCCTAACAAAGATTATGCACGAACACGCCGCACAGGTCTAAAGGCTGCACTCTACTTTATCCGCAGGGTACACTTGCACGCTTCGCTAGACGCATGTTTAGTGCAATTTAGTTTTAAACTGTGAAATATAGATCAACTGCAATGAACAGTAAATTGTAAATTTCCGAATCCTTGTAGCTGGAAAGCATTGTAATAGTTTGCGTATGAACGATCGTTTTGCATGCGAACTTATGAAAGCCAGCAATTCAGTAATGTTACGCCTGCTAACTACAGCCGAAAACTGTGGCCAAGTGTCATAGTGAGTTAGAACGCACAGCGAAAAATACGAGAAGCGATGCACACAAGCGCTGGAAGCCTGCGGCTTGTCATTCTATTTCCCGTTCTTCTGCTGCTAATTCAGAATGGCTCAAAACAAATTAGCTAAAATTCTATCCTGCCAACTGCATGCGGCACTAAAATTCATTTAACACTGCTGGCAAAATCCGCTGCCTTCTAACGCCTGAAAAGCAGTGAGCGAGTCGGGGTTTAGGTGGGGCATGGAAGCTTGCGTTCAAGAAAGCCACCGTTCAAATAAGTCTTAGGGGCGGCTGCGATTACTGGTATTGCTACGCCATACGATTCAAACTGACATTACATGAAAGGAGATATTTTCTTTATTGTGTGGACCACCGCAGCTATCCGCCCGTCGCGCATCTCCTACACATACCACTTGGTGGGGGATAGGTAAAATTTCACCGGTAGATCACGGTTCTTTGCGTTGTGTAGACTATTGTGGCAGTGCACATGACCACAGTAACGAATTCCTGCGTTTTGCGAAGACGAAGGGACAGATGTAACTGAGACCAGTGGAATAATACTACGATCGCTACACGTTTCGGCACCGCTACGCATGTTGCCTAAACTGCTGCACTCCACGACTACGCTACCGGACGGCTCCCGGCAATTTCGCCTCGCACCGCCCTGGCGCTGCTGTTGCGCCTCGAAACGTGAGTTTGAGAACGTTTGTATCCGATGAAATAATGTGGCGCACCGCCTAACCCGCCAAACGTCAAAGCAAAGCGCCTAGGATCTCCTACCATGCGCATTAGCGTGGGACATTACAATTTTCTGGAAAGCTGAAATTGTTTACAATTATTTTATTATCGGTTCCTGTTGTAGACAGATCTGTCGCCACTGCTCAGCTACGTGTTAGGCGGCGCATAAACGTGGACACACTGTACCCTCCTTTTTTTTGCATTGCTTTTTTTTACTAAATTCAATCGCACAGATATCCACATCCTTTCTAGCAAGGTACCAAGCGTCGTTAGTCTCGCACTATCTCAAGGACCATTCGACGCTGGTCCTATTATCTCAACAGCTACTTGACGCTTGATGTCAAAGTTTCTCTCTTTCCACAACAAGGCATAAGATTACAGCCTTCCAAATCATATTGTTAAGGAAAAGTACACAGTGGTAAACGCTAGTTCACTGTTAGATGCACACGACACACCGCACACCACAGAACGAAGTCAGCTAGCCTGAGCGTCGTCTTCTTCCCTACTTCACATCAGCACGTCGTCGTCCTCTCCATACTGTGCTCCGTAACAGTACTCCCCGCGCCGAAGAAGTCACCGATGTCACCTATGAGATCGCCCCTTTACAGCCCAAGAATCCTTCCACAACCCCTTATCCAGAACTCGTGCATGTCACCCGTCTAAAACCATATCATTCGAGTTCTCCTGTGTAGGGCGCACCGGGACGGTGCTTCTTCGGCGCGGGGAGTACTGGTACGGAGCACAGTATGGAGAGGACGACGACGTGCTGATGTGAAGTAGGGAAGAAGACGACGCTCAGGCTAGCTGACTTCGTTCTGTGGTGTGCGGTATCATACCATATCAGTGGTATACATATCAGTGGTATGAAGAAAAGACTGACGACGATTGCCCATGTTCTGTCCTTTCTAGGAGGCAAGTCCTGGGGCGCGTCACTGCACTCTGTGCTGCAACTATATCTTTCACTTTTCCTGGGTTACATGCGGTACAGCTTTCCAATATTCAATAATACTAGAAAGACGAACATCGAGATCCTCCAAAGCGTGCAAGCTCAAGCTCTCCGCATCTGCCTTGGACTGCCAAAATGTACCTCAACGGCAGCAACGGTTCTTCTCTCCCGCGAGCATCCCATAGCTACATATATTGCTGTTGAAACCATGAGGACACATATACGACACCTCACTTGGGTTTCCCGTCACCACCTGGCAACTACCCCAACAATTAAACCACATACTGCATTTGCCAAAACCATAGCAGCTCATTGCACCTACCTTCCTTCACAGTTCACTCCAGCTTCAAGACCGAGTTTACCCATATGGAGCCTACATGAACCGAAATTTACCTATCTATTCCGGGAGTAAAAAAGAAAACAGGTGTACCATTGCCTGCCTTTAAGCTAATGACGTTGGGTCACCTGTATTCTATGCACAATAATCGTGAACACGTCTACACCGATGGCTCAGTTACTTCAACAAGCTCCGCGGGGTCCGTACTGATACCGTCGAGGTCCATCGTGCTGAGGATCAAGACGACGTATCCCACCTCTTCAACTGGTGCGGAACTGGCTGCCTTACGTGCAGCTATTGAATACATCGGCCAGGAACTTCCAGGTGTCTGGTCCATTTTTACGGACTCAAAAGCAGCGCTTCAAGGCGTAAAAGCTGCGCTACGTCGTGGATCACATAAACAACTGCAGAGATCCGCGTGCTATACCACGACGCTACATCAAAAGGTCATGATAATTTTCCCGTGGCTACCTGGACATTGCGGTATTGAGGGAAACCACCAGGCAGACCAAGTTGCCCGTTCTGCACACAACGACGGAACTACAGTGAACATTCCTATATCTAGAGTTGACGCAGCTTGTCGACTTCGTTCCTTAGCGGCGGAGCTAACGCTTTCAGCCTGGAACAAAGGAGAATTTTCCAATCGACGCCTCAGGGAACTAGACCCTGGGCTGCGCCTTCGTGTTCCCCCTAACAAAGGGCGGCGCGAAACAACACTGATGTGCCGTTTGTGGCTCGGTGTTGCATTCACCAAAAAATACGCTTATGTGATGAGAATGGCGGATAGCCCTAACTGTGAAAGATGCGGCTTCGAAGAGACCACACAGCATCTCCTTTGCGAGTGCCCTGCTTTTTCAAGCGAAATATATGCGCTGCGTTCGGCTCTGGACCATCTTGACAGCCGTCCTTTCACAGAGGAGAACATCCTCGGCCCATGGCCACAGAAGGCGTCTAACGGCAAAGCCTTCAAAGCACTTATGTGTTTTATGAGAGACACAAACTTGATTGAGAAACTGTGACTGTGCTCCTCGCCGCCTTATCTTTCCTATCATTCTCTTCTATCTTTCTCCTTTAAACTCCTCATTCCCCTTCCCCAGTGCAGGGTAGCAAACCGGAAGCTTTCCTGGTTAACCTGTCTGCCTTCTCTCTCTTTCTCTCTGCCGCAAGACGGAGTAAGGGCCCACGTAACGAGGCAAAAGTTTCTCACACATACCTACGCGGCGAGCCGGGTGCCAAAGGAGTACGAGGGAACCAGGAGGATAGTCGACGTCTCGGTGATGGTCATAACGACGTTTTTGAGAGCGCTGAGACGCTTCAAGACGCTCTCGAGCAATGTGGCGCGGGCGATGGCATCCGAAGCGTAGCTGCAGGAAGAGTCGTCAAGAGGCAGCAAGGTGTCGAATGGGAGTAAAGGGTCACGGCCGAAGATTAGATAAAAGGGAGAGTATCCGGCGGTATCATGGCGTGAGGAGATATAGGCGAACGTGACGAAAGGTAAGGAGACGTCCCAGTCACGATGGTGATTGGACACATACATAGAAAGCATGTCGGTCAGTGTGCGATTGAGGCGCTCAGTAAGACCGTTCGTTTGCGGATGGTAGGCCGTGGTAAACTGGTGACGAGTAGCGCATGAGTGGAGGTCATGAACCACTTGAGAGAGGAAACAACGGCCACGATCTGTGAGCAGCTGACGAAGAGCGCCATGAATCAAGATGACATCATGCAGAGGAAAGTCGGCAACGTCGGAGGCGCAGCTGGTGGGGATAGTACTGGTTACAGCATATCGGGTGGTATAATCAGTCGCCACAGCAATCCATTTGTTTCCAAAAGTCGATGTCGAAAAAGGACCAAGAAGATTGAGGCCCACACGAGAACACGATTCAGTCGGCACTGGAATTGGTTTCAGGGGCCCACTAGGTTGAAGCGAGGGTGTCTTACGGCGCTGACACAGCTCACAAGCGGCGACGTAGCGACGGACAGAGCGGTAGAGACCAGGCCAGAAAAATCTGCGTCGCACACTGTCATGCGTGCGTGATACTCCCAAGTGTCCTGCTGTAGGAACGTCGTGAAGTTGGGCGAGGACACTAGAGCGCAGATGAGCGGGAACGACCAGTAAAAGGCCCGCGCCATCTGGACGCATATTGCGTCTGTATAATGTCTCGTTATGGAGTACAAACATGCTGGCGGAAGGATCGGGGATGTTGCGCAGCTGGTCAATAATTGGTTGCAGGGCAGGATCACGAAGCTGTTCGGAGCCGATATTGATAAAGTCCGAGATGGACAAAACGTATTCGTCAGCAGTATGGTCGGACAAATCGGGAGGATCTACGGGATAGCGGGACAAGCAGTTAGCGTCTTGGTGCAAGTAGCCGTACTTGTACACCGCAGTAAATTCATACTCTTTTATTCGTAAGGCCCAGCGACCTAAGCGGCCAGTGGGGTCCTTAAGTGAGGACAGCCAACAAAAAGCATGATGATCAGTCACTACACAGAAGGACCGCCTAAACAAATAAGGGCGGAGTCTGGTCAGCGCCGAAACAAGTGCAAGGCATTCCCGCTCTGTAATTGAATAATTACGCTCAGAGGTCGAAAGCAGGCGGCTAGCATAAGCAATGACGCGGGAGGAACCATGCTGGGACTGGGCAAGGATAGCAACAATACCATGTCCACTAGCCTCGGTGCGCAGTTCGGTAGGTGCAGAAGGATCGAAGTGCGCCAGAACAGGTGTGGTGGTGAAGGCGGAAATAAGCGTCGTAAAGGCATAGGCTTGGTCACAACCCCATGTGAAAGGTACGTTTTTTTGCGGAAGAGATGTAAGCGGACGAGCGATGTCTGCGAAGTTCCGAATGAAGCGGCGGAAGAAGGAACACAGGCCAAGGAAGCTTCGCACGTCACTTGAGCTACGTGGGGTAGGGAAGTCACGCACGGCTCGAACTTTGTCAGGGTCGGGCTGCACACCACGTGCGTCAACCAAATGACCCAGGACTTTGATTTGGCGCCGGCCGAAGCTGCATCTTTTGGCGTTCAGTTGAAGACCGGCGAGGTGGAAAACGTCCAGGACCGTAGAAAGTCGATCAAGGTGGGTTGCGAACGTGAAAGAGAAAACGACGACGTCATCCAAGTAGCATAAACATGTCCATTCGAAGCCACGGTGGAGTGAGTCCATCATGCGCTCGAATGTCGCAGGAGCGTTACAGAGTCCAAATGGCATCACCTTGAATAGATAGAGTCCGTCGGGGGTGACAAATTCGGTTTTCTCGCGACCCCGTTCGTTGACAGCAATTTGCCAGTAGCCTGAACGCATGTCGATGGAAGAAAAATAGCTGGCATCATGCAAGCAGTCAAGCGCGTCATCAATTCGCAAAAGAGGGTAAACATCCTTCTTTGTTATTTGATTAAGGTGGCGATAGTCGACACAAAATCTCCAACTTTGGTCTTTTTGCCAATACGACAGGAGACGCCCAGGGACTACAGGAAGGCTCAATAATATTTTGCGCCAGCATCTTGTCAACTTCTTTCTGTATAACATGCCGCTCAGTAAGGGAAACACGATGAGGCCGTCTGTCGATGGGGTTGGCGTCACCCGTATTGATTCGATGGGGCACAATGGATGTTTGGCCCATTGGTCGGTCCCCGAAATCAAATATATCACTGTACGACAGCAAAAGGTCGGAGAGAGCTCTGGCTTAGTCATCTGGCAGATCCGCGGCAATCATTCCTGAAAAGAGGTTCGAATGAGAAGAAGCCGATATATGCTGCTCCGACAGATGCTGAGGGGTTAGAGCAGTAACTTCGCAGTCCACCAAAGGAAACAGATCAGCGAGTGCGATACCAAGGGGTAAAACTTGAGTCGAACGGCTGAAGTTCAGTACGGGAAGATAGGTGCGGTTAGCAGTGACAGTCACGACGGTATGAGGGAATATGACGTTGTGACGGAGAACAACATCGGTAATTGCGCAAGTGACGTATGTGCCGTCAGGAACTGCGGGGATCGGGGCCAGCGGGATATAAATAGCAGCTTCGGGTGGTAGACGAACAAATTCGGCGGATCGGAGGCGGGGCTTGACATCGGTGTTTTCGGAGCAGTAGGGCAGGTCTAACCGAAAAAGGCCAGTTAAGTAATCAATAAGGGCAGAATGGGCCGTTAAAAAGTCCATGCCGAGGATCACGTCGTGAGGGCAGCGGTCGATAACAGTGAAGAGGACAGGGGTATTTCGTCCGGAAATACTCACACTCGCAGTGCACAGTCCCACGACGGCAGCGACGCTTCCATCGGCAACACGAACGGCGGATGAAGCGGAGGGTGTGACAACCTTTTTGAGATGGCGGCGAAAGGATGAGCTGAGGACTGAAATTTGGGCACCAGTGTCAATGAGGGCAGTAACAGCAGCACGATACACATAGATGTCTAGAAGTTTGCGCCGATGTGCGAGGCTCAGCAGAGGATTTTCGGGCCAGGTCGTCAATGCAGCGTCACCTCCGGGAGCTGCATTGGTTAGTTTTTCGGATAAGAGCCGGAGAAGTGGGGAGATGACAAACGGCGAGATTGGGGCGAGCGGGACCGCCGGGTCTGAGGAGACGGTGAGCGGCTGGACATGCGCGGGGCTGGCGAGGTAAATTCACGAGTGCGCGTATCACGGACATAGGGCAGGTGTGGAACATAGTCGACGCTGTGATCAGAATAGTAGCGAGGTCGAGGTGGCGGAACCCAACGGCTGCGGCAATGGCGATAAATGTGGCCGACACGTGAGCATGCAGTTGAAGCAGATGGGTCAGTCATCCGAGGTTCGCCATTCGTCCGGGTTGCGGTAGCGGTAGCGGTACCGCGTCTGAAAGGGCGTGGTAGCAGCCGCAGCAGCTACGACTGGAACGTTGGATTGAAGTGAGGGCTGTGCGGAAGGTTGGCCGGAGTTGAAGCCCAAGTTCGCGTTGAGGCCCGCACTTGCGAACTCCTGGCGAACGACAGATTGGATTAAGGCTATAGTAGCATCCGCTGGCTGAGGAGCGAACGCAACGGGTGTCATAGCTTCTATCTCTCGACGAATAATCCTGGTCAAGTTGGAGCGATGAGATGGCTGCTGTAAGGTTGGACTATCTTCGCACGAGGACGTAGCAGCTGTGTTTGGCAAGCGTTCGAATCGGTGAGTAATACGACGGTGTTTTGCTTGTTCGAACTGGCGGCTAACTTTGATAACTGAGTCGACCGTCGGACAATCTTTGCAAAGCAGCAGATTGTAAACATCGTCTGCAATTACCTTTAATATGTGGCCCACCTTGTCTAATTCGGACATGGCGCTGTCCACCTTTCGGCATAGGGCTAGAATGTCTTGAATATAAGAAAGTACGATTCCGTCGAAGACTGGGCACGGGATTCGAGGTCTTTTTGTGCGCCATGTTTGCGTCCGATCGGCTTGCCAAATAGGTGTCGAAGCTTCTCCCTGCACATCTCCCACGATGTGATATCGTCTTCATGCGTCTCGAACCAGACGCGCGCCGTACCTGCCAAATAGAAGATTACGTTGGCGAGCATGAGGGCCGCGTCCCAATGGTTGTGCTTGCTGACCCGCTCGTACATGGCAAGCCAATCTTCTACGTCGGGGTGGTCGGTGCCGCAAAGGGTGCCTGGATCACGAGGCAGCATCATGACGACGGTGGGAGCGGATGGTGCCGCTGAAGAAGGTGTTGCGTCGGATTGCATTGTGATGGTACCAATCTGGCGGCCACTACGGAGATCCAGGTTTGGCGACTTACGTACTTCCAGCAATCCTCGACCAAATGTTAAGCAAAAGTACGCAGTGGTAAACGCTAGTTACTGTTAGATGCACACGACACACCGCACACCACAGAACGAAGTCAGCTAGCCTGAGCCTGGTCTTCTTCCCTACTTCACATCAGCACATCGTCGTCGTCTCCATACTGTGCTCCGTAACAATAATAAGAAGGCACTCGCTATGTGTCTTGTTGAAAAAAAAAAGCCGTCGCAAAGCAGCCCATCTAGAGCAAAGAGAAGAACATGCTGGATGACCTCAAGGTACTAGTGTGCTTTGAGAGTTCCGTTAATTCGGTGTAGACGACTAAGAGCTTCGCTTGTCGTCGTTACCCTAGCGCTCACATAGCATCGGTCACTTGCTGTATGTACTCACGATTGTACCTGAAAAAAAAAAGCGCTGCCTAACAAGAGATTAAGAAAACTCAGGTGGTGGCAACGGCAATGATTCCGGATGATGGGGACGTGAAACTTCTTCATTTTTCCAAGAAAAGCGTGGAAAAAAGATGGAAAGATCGGAGGAAGCAGTATTCCAACAGTGCAGAGCGGAGGCTGCGTTAATAGAGCAGCTCAGTCGAAGTAGTTGTGTTATCATGGGATGTTTATTGTTTATTTACGAACGCTTTAAGAAAACGTTATGCATTGGAAATAGAAACCGTTACGCATATTACTTGTTGGCAACTGCACTGAATGGCAAGCCGCGTGCAGAACAAGATAATAGGGACAAAGAAGGCGTAATTTTGAAAGAGCATTTAAATAAGGATTGTTGAAAAGTCTGAAGCCAGATCTCCTATTTTTTTGTTCTAAATAATTTCGCAAGTTTTTTCCAGCTAGAGTCACCCAGGTAGTTGAGAAATAAAAGCGTTCTTCGTGATGTGCATCTCTTCTGTAAGCTGAGTAGCTAATATGTTAGGAATCGATTTTCACAGGTGCGAATATTTGAAAGCACGTGACCTATGATGCATTTTCACCTATGAGCAGTTTACATTGGGTAGCAAAGTACTGGAAGTAGTAGGCGAATATGTCTACTTAGGAGAGGTAGTAACCGCAGATCTGGACCATGAAAAGGAAATAAGAAGAATAAGATTGGGATGGAGCGCATTTGGCAAGCACTCACAGAGTATGACTAGCAGCTTACCGGTATCGCTAAAGAGGAAAGTATATGACAGTTGCATCATACCGGTACTCACCTATTGGGTTGAAACGTGGAGGCTAACCAAGAGAGTTCTTCTTAAGGTGAGGACAAGCCAGAGGGCTATGGAACGAAAAATGGTAGGGGTAACATTGAGATAGGAAGCATGCAGAGTGGGTCAGACAAATAACTCCGGTTACCGACATTCTAGTAGAAATTAAGAAGACGAAATGGGCATGGGCAGGACATGTAGTGCGAAGAGGGGATAACCGATGGTCGCTTAGGGTAACAAACTGGATTCCAATGGAAGGAAAGCGTAGCAGGGGGCGGCAGAAAGTTAAGTGGGCGGATGAGGTTATGAAGTTCGCAGGGGTCAAGTGGATGCAGTTAGCACAGAACCGGGCTAAGTGGAGAAATATGGGAGAGGTCTTCGCCCTGCAGTGGGTATAGTAAGGCTGATGATGATGATGACCTATAATGCCAAGGTCAAGCATACTGGAGCTGACTTGTCATCACTTGCGTGAAGAAATTATGGTTAAGATATTTGCGAAATATCTACTCTAGTCTGTTGAAACAGGTCAAAGTATACGAACTCAAAAACAAAGCATCCTGTCTTACGGCGCGCCTCAATGTCGCCAAACGCACTGCTGCTGGTCCCGTCTATTAACGAAAGTATATTCGACTGAAAAAATGACTAATCACTATTCACCTAGGCTCCACTAAAGGTGCTGCCGGGTAAAAATCATACATTCTTCCTTGTCCCTATTACTGAGCCATGACCTCTGGTACGTCACATGACTTCATAGTTCAGCTTCATTTAGTCTCCTACAGAAATATTTTACACGTACCCGAATTCCCAACTCTTTCCTGATATCAAAAAAGCTGAGCGCTGGTTCGCAATAAACTACAGAAACGATGCGCAGGTCCTCATCAGGTGTCATCATTCTGTCCTACTTCTGTCGTCATTTCCGTCAGCCGTCGTCCTTCCCTTGGCTCGTCTTGTATGCGACCCTTATGTCTATAGGGGGTATTCACTGACGCGCTGTGCGCGGTGCATTGTGGGTAATTGAGGCGCAGTCGGTCATTTTTCTGTTCACGGAACGAACAGGGCGAACGTACGTGTCAAGTGCTGTCGTGCGGTTCTACAAGCAGTGGCATCCGCAGTTATATATTGTTTATTAAGCTATCGTAGACTGTAATAGACGCGTGCACAGTGTACACGACGAAAGCTGAACAGCTGCGCGAACGACCTCGGCATTTTAGGGTTCCTGAAGTACACAGGAACAACTCCACTCGAACGAGACACATCATCGAGATGCGACGTCACGTATGGCTGGCACGGCTCAACCGCACGAGTATCATGGAATGTGAGAAATGTATGTCAAAATTGGATGGACTGGAATCTTCCGGATGTGCCCTAGCAGCCAGATCTTGTCACTATCCGTGCACGACGTACTGTTCTTCACGCACTCGGAATACACATTCACGGTAAAAGAGCAGCGCTGCTATGTATCGCTTCCAGTCATGCGCATGCATGCAGCGCGCCGCGAACACCTTTTCGTCGTATTTTGCTTAAATAAAATCTTTCAAAGAGAGCTCGCTAAACTTTGTGTTTGCCGTACTTGCCTCATTCGATCAGAAGTCGGATGTTCGCATCGTCTGTTTCGGCTGCTAATCAAAGCAGGCCGCATACAGAATCGGCGAAGGGACCTAGGTGGGCAGAGTTGTTTTGCAGAAGGTTTGAAGAACTTTATAAACTTATTTATCTCTAATAACAAATCAAGTTAAGCTTGGCCGAAACTGCGCTGTATGTGAAGAGTTTTGTTGCAAAAAGTTATATCGAGCCCGCAAGGCAACGAGGTAGCGCCAGCGGTGTCATCGCTGTGGCCTGTAGCAGCGGTTTCTTTTGCTTCCTTACCCTACTGAAAAAATTGTGCGAGACTCTGCGTGGTTATCTGTGTGTGGGTATCTACCCGAACAGCGCGAGGATGTGCGATGCGAGGACATGCGACGCGAGGATGTGCGACGTGTGCACGAGGACGTGCGACTTGTGCACGATGGGAGAATGTGCGACGTGCTCACGGCGTAAAGGCGTGCACATTGTGAGGACTTTTGTGCTCGCGTACTGTGTGTGCGGCAAAATCTGTTCATAGCTATCGGCATTCACAGTTCATGGATGTGTGCACTCACTTAGTGCAAGGAATGAGTGCACTCTGAAGGTGCAAGACATTAGTCTGATCTCAGACGAGAGACATTCGACATGGGAATGCTACCATGCTATGGTGATACTCTGCATGGTTGCAAGGCTCCTACATCACACCTCATGTTTGTATTGCGCATAATACTAATATGCCAGCTTTAGACCTTGTGCAAGGCCTCAATCAGTGCTACAGTTATGACACAAAATGTTTTGAACAAATGATGCTCTCCGTGAGATAAGCCGCAAGAGCAAAGAATGCAGGCTTCCAAAAGACATACATGTGGTCACCTGGATTGGCTTTATTGGCTGATACAGCGTGCTCACAAAACGTCTGCTTTCGGTCCACCAGGTTCGAGCTTGGATACAGCTTTCCTTGTTCAGCTGCTTTTGGCCTGTTGAATTTGAGCTTGGATATAGGTTTTCACTGTGTGACGTCTGCAAAATGCAAAAAAAAGGCGGGACTATATTCCAAAATCGGAAATTTCAGCTCATATCTTTTCAAAACATTCTGAGCAAGGGGTAAGTGGGTGCTCTATTATTAATTGATAACACTTCAAAAAGTTTCGATTCTGAACTACAGAAATCTGAGGAAATGACACAATACAGGCTGTTCAGCATCAGTCCATCACAAAATCTAATACCTTAGTCGAACAGATATTTCAAAAGTCTTTGAACCATATCCTATCAATCAAAGACATTTGAGAACTGCTTCATGGAAAGCTACAATAACTACAGAGTGAACAGAGCAGTGCAAAATAAGAAATTTAAATGGCCTTTGAGAAATTGAAGTATGCACTCTAGGATATGGCTTAGCACACAGGGCTAAGGAATAAAGCCAAGCCTGAAATGAAAGATTATGCAATCCTACATATATGATCATAGAAGGAAAACAAAAGTGCACATAGAACAGTGCGGAAAGTATATCATCATTGCAACGTGTATAAAAACAGTTGATAACACATCTCCAAAAGTGCACGGGTATTACTTGAGCCCAGTAGCGAATTATCGATTGCAACAGCGGGGGTACAAGACCTTACAGTGAGATGATGGAATCTTCCAATGGTGATCAAGAATACCATGTAGAAGTGGCACAACTCCCCCCAAGTTTGCTCACGGCTTGGTTAGGATTCATAACGGTCCCTCGGCCTTCCTTCCAATAAAGTCTTGAGAAATACCCTAACCACCCGAGGCAGTGGAAACAGTGCATGGGGATCAGGTTAAGTGATATTCACAAACATGCGTTGACTAAAACTTTTGCTCCATGTGGTCCTCGAGGCCCTTTTTTTTAGAATTGAAGCTCCACTTGAATTGCTCCTCCAGTGCAGAAGAAAACCGAAAATCTATAAGTGGCAATGACACTACTACGGGAACACCTAGACTTCCACTTGCAAACATAGGGCATCGCAGCTTTCACACACTGTGCAGACTTCGTTCTACTGCATACCAAGCCTTTCACGAAAGTGGGTACAATAAGGATTCACAGACCCACTCTCTGAAGCATTGGCTCTGAGAACCTCAATCTGACTCGAAAATACTGAAACATCGTTTCAAGTACGACCAAGACAAGCCTCCTAAGTTCCTGCGGCTGACGTTGAGCATGGATAACTGTCGTCAGTTGCAGATTTAAATGCTGTAGTTGATCATCGCATTAATGAAGCATGTTCAAAGGTTTCTGTGAACCACTGTGGACAGTGGTGCAATCGTGGCGAATGACATATGGTAAATAGGTAAACAGCGAGGTACCTGAGGTACAGTTGTGCCATGGAACACCTGTGCTGCACACATCAATGGCTTTCTGATTGCCTTAAATATACCTCTATGTCTAGATGCAGTGCTGAAGGGGGGGGGGGGGGTCAATTCTGTCTTTTTAGCTGCGGAGAGATATTGCAGTTGGAGAAACACATGGCTTTTCAAGTCGCTTACAATTATAGCTCCTAGCTTGCTTGGAAACAGAAGCGGCATTTTCTTCTGGAAAGCAAAATTTGTTGGCTTGGGTGCATGCGCTATAACACGCTTCTTTGCACCTCACATGTGCTCAACGCTCGCCGCTGAGCACTCAGAGGGCAAATATGCAACTAGGTCACTATAGTTCACAGCAATTCGAGCAGTTCTCAATGCCAAAATCCTGTTCTACATGAGCCATATGTCACTGGCAGCGAATGTTGGCAGACATGAACATGTATTACATGTTTACTAGCCTTTCTTTCAACGTCCAAAGCGACTCAGGCTATGAGAAATGCTGTGCGCTTTGCTTTTCGTCTCCATCGAAAAGCGGCCGCCACAGCCTACTAGCCTGTGGCTCTTGAGGCAGCTTGCGTATGCTGTTCACAAGAACTTGAAATTACAAAATGAGCGTGTTACACGTAGCGGCATGCACTTTCCGGCCCAAATTTTGGCCTTATGGCGCATTCGATTTGGGGGACGAGAGCAGAGGCGCCGAGTACTACAGAGAAGTACAGGAGCACGCCGAGTGAGGGTGTAATTGTCCTCCCACGGGAACGCTCTCTGCGTGTCAAGAGCAGCGCGCCACGACCATTGTGATCACACTTCTCTCCCCAGCATGCTCCGCCTGCCCGCAATAACAGCAGTTGCAGCCCGAAGAGAAGCAAACAGTCCGTGTAGAACCGCTTGCTTTGCATGCCTTTGTTCTCACAGCACGGCGATCTGCCTCCTTTGGCCCTTTCGACGCCAGCAGCGACTCTCAAACCTGAGCAATGCTTTGCAGCCGCTATTTAAAACATAGCGACTCGAGAAAAAAAAATATGGCGCGGATATAACTCTTTATGTCATGTGACTTCCTCTACACTCGCTTTAGACAAGGGAGCAGCCGGGTGTGCTCTCGGGTGCCCTCAGCGAAGGAAAAGACCTCCTCCTATACCATTGGAAGCCAGTGATTTTACTCCTGCTCTCCCACTGGAGGGCACCCGCTTGTCTGAGAGCACTTTCGAAGTGTTCTCCAGGGCGCCTGCTCTCCCACTCGAATTCACCATTAGTCTTGTCCCCGTATGCCACTTGTGCTGCCTGGAGGGGATAAATATTTTTAAAGGGTACGACGTCGGAGGAAATGCTGAAAAGCATTCAAGAAGCTGAACTGAACCTTAAGTAGAGAAAAGACTGTTTTCTTCACTTTATGGAGCTGAGGTTGTGTCGAGTGGAGATATGTTTGTGAATTCGGCCACAAGGGTAAAATTTGAATTAACTATTCCACACGCAAAACACTCATGTCCTAATGTCAAGTCCTCTGAAGATTCGGAAGCAAACTCGATATTCACAGGCTAACAGAACATGTTTTCCAGGCTGCATCAAAAGGCAGCTGTGAAAAACAGCTGAAAACGCTCAATGTCAGGCGAGATGTCACTGCCGCTGTGATACAGTTTATGTAGAACATACGCTGTTGATTTTGGCCTCGACGTTCATGGCTATCATTTCTGCTTTAACTTTGTTCAATTGTTCTGTCTGTGAATGATAGGCAGTTGTCCTCCGCTGGATCGTGTGACTGGAGTTCAAACGGATCAAGTAATGCACAGAACGTTACAAAATATAATTGCATCTTTGAAGACAATAAAACAGTGTTCGGTGGTTTCAGGTGTATCACATAACCGACAATTAACAGAAGAAACGAAAATATTTTTTTTTCTAAGCCACACTTTAACAGGCAAAACCTCAGCATGAAGGTTAAAGAAAAACGTTTTAGTATAAGGCGAGATCGGCATTTTCGCACCCTTTTTACCACATCATGCCCAATACAATTAGAATAGAGTGTACGATATAATGGAGGCGGGAACAACATGGATATCAATTCTTTGTATAAATGTTTCCGTGAAACAGAGAATAAGTACTCATAAGAGAAGCGAACTGCCAGAAAACGCACTGAATCGTAAACGTCTTTCATAACACCAAATAATAAGGGCCGATCGGTAAAATTGGAAGAGACCACCACGTTTGGAAAAAGGTTCACAAGGTTAGTTTGCAGGGAAGTTGTGGTAATTGGATGGGAGCTATTAAGGAAAAAGAAGAAGCGAGCAACTAACTGTCTGATATAGAGATCTGTCAAACTTAGCCCGCCACAAGAAACAGGCCTGAATATGTTATCGCGCCGCATTGTCTCAAAACAGGACGACCATATGAACGTCGCAAACGTTCGGTGAAAACTGTGGATGTGATTCCTCGCGCAATGGAGTACCTGTAAAACATAATAGAGTTTTGTAGCCAGAAATATGTTACATGCCTGTGCTCGGCCAAAAATTGATAGGTGGTGCGGAACAAAAGTCTGAGCATAGCTTTGGAGTGCCGTGACCCGCTCTTTCCGGTAACGCCCACTAAACTTGAATGCATGAAGGGGAATTCCAAGGCATTTAGGGGGAACACGAGACCATTGAAGTCCAGCATAATGAGTCGACATTGCACCCCATGAACCGAATCACAGACCCGAACTTTTAGACGTATTCATTTGAGCACCAGATACAATGTCAAAATGCTTAATGGTGGTTATAATGTTGTCAATGCTGGGTCTATCTGTGCAAAAAAAAGCCAAATCTTCGGCGTACGCAGACACTTTGACTTCAGCACTAAAGGTAACCTAACCACGGATACTGTGATTTTGCAGTACACTCAAACAAAGTGGCTCTAGGTAGAGGGCAAAGAGTAGCGGTGACATAGGACAGCCTTGCTTCCCGAATGATCGAATTAGCACAGACTCCCCTAGAGAAAAATCCCGTATCGCGACAAACGGGTTTGAACCGGGCCTGTACTATCCCGTATAAATTTGATACCGGTGTGACCCCTCCTGTATGAAGCTTAAATTGGTTTATATCGGACAGGTCATGTCCGGTATGAATCTCAATCCGGACGATCCAAACCCGTATCGAGTTAATACAGGGCAGACCATTTCCAGTATGCATCTTATAAATGACATCCCAGTCCGGTATGGATATGAAACAGGGCGGACCAGTCCTGCATTGAGCTCATATACAGGACAGGTCTTGTCCGGTTTAACAGAAACCGGACAAATCCGATATGAATGAAACTGATACGGGACAGAGTATTTCCGCTTCTCAGTACAATTCGGGCGGATCGTGAAGCTCAGCCAGGATGACCACGTCGGAACATGCCTTGACGCTAAATAAGCATGAAACCATACATAATATACGTTAAAACTTTTCTGTATATGTGGTGTACGCGTTGTTTCGTACATACCTAGAAGATATGAAGCCGTGGATGTGTGCGCTAGCAAGTACATACATGCATCGCGTTTTGTTTTTGCGTGTGCAACAGTCGCTGCAGCTTGTACGATCTTGCGGTGCATCTTCATAATCAGCGACTGAAGATCTGCCACCTTCAACGCGAAAGTGCAAGCAAGAACGTAGCGTTTCGTTAGCGCGGATAAAATACGCTTGAGAATAAATGAAACATCGCTGACCATCGAAATATGCCCAGGTCAGCCGAATATCGGGAGTCGCTTCCTCGAGTGTTTACGCATGCAAAACACTTGGTCAGAAGTAAATTCATTGACGTCGCGGCTCCGCTGGCAGCAGGTGAAGCTAAAACAAGCAGTATTACAAGTGTTGGTGCACCGCATATATCTATACGTAGCAAAAACTGCATGTGTTCGGAGACGATGACAAAACTCATCAGCACTAGTAAATTGTGACATTCGGAGGTTTGTCTCTAAGAAAGCGATACATTGTAAAGATGCGGGACACGGATAACCATTCGTAATAGCCAGGAAAAAGATGCAGCGTGTTTAAAGGGCGATCGTTCAATTACGACAAATTCTACACCCTACAAAAATGCACAAACTACAAAAGAGCAATTTCGACTACATAAGCAGGTATATAACCACCATCGCCGTGTTCTGCCGTGGTGTAGTGGTTAAAGTGCGTGCTTGTTGGCTGAAAAGACCGTAGCACGAATCAAATGTACATTTTTTTCCTTTATTTTCTTTTTGTTTCTTTTTCTTTTTTCTTTTCTTTTTTTTTCTTTTTCAAATGTAGTGGCGTTGTGTAGTGTTCAGCCTGTATCAATTAACCAGAAACCGGACGAACGCGTCATTTCTGGAACTGATACCGGGCAGAGTATTCCGCTTCTGAACAGAAGCCGGGCCGATCGACGAAGCTCAACCAGAATGACCATGCCGGACACGCCAGCGCACTAAATAAGCATGATACCAAACATATAATACAACTATTCGGTATATAAAGGGCACACTTCGCTTCCCAAATACCTCGAAAATGTGAAGCCGTCGAAGTGTGCGCTAGCGCGTCGCGCCGCTTTTGCGCGTACAACAGTCGCTGCAGCTCGTACGATCTTGCGGTGCGTCTTCATATCTGCGACTGAAGATCTGCCGCCTACAACATGAAAGTAGAAGCACGAACGTATCCTTTCGCTAGCGATGACAAAAAACTATTCGAAAAAAATAAACAAACATCGCTGACCATCGAAAGATGCGCAGATAGCCGCACACCGGGCGACGCGTTCTCGAATGTTTACATATTGAAACCGCTCAGTCGGAAGTGTATTCATTGACATCGATGCTCCGCTGGCAGCACGTGAAGCTAAAACGCCCAGTATTACAAGTATTAGTGCACCGGATATCTCTGTATGTAGGAAAACTTACAAAACGCTCGTAGACGATGAAAAACCCATCAGCACTAGTAAATTATGATATATTGAGGTTTGCCTTCAGTAAAGCGACGCATTATAAAAAAACGGCACATTTGTGAACCCTCGTGATAGCCTGCAAAGATATTCAGCGTGTTTAAAGGGCGATCGGTGAATTACGGCCACAAATTCTACTGCCAAGGAAAATATAAAAGTACGAAGGAGCAAAAGTAGATACATATACCGAATAATAACCACTGTAACGCCGTAGAATAGTGTTTTTTTTTCTTTATTTCCTGACCGAGGACGTACACAAAAAAGACACATGTGAATAGTGGTTAAGGTGCCCGTCTGAAGACCATAAGGGCCAAGGTTCGATTCCACATTCGGTGGTAAGCTTATTTTTATTTTTTTATTTTATTTCTTATTTTAAATGCAGTCGTTTTATTTTATATTCTTGGATGCTTTTTCCACCCTAGCGACGCGTTTCTTTCCGGAAACGAGGGTCATCAACCATACAGGCCATTCCGGTATCAGAGCTCCGCGTGGTTTCACTCCGGACTTTCCAGGGCAGTACAGGAATTTGCTGAAATAGCTTGCAATCCTGTATCCCAGATCCTGTACAGTGAACCTGTATACGATTTCCTGTACGAATTTTATTTAGGATTTTTCAGTAGGGTCTGAGAGGTGAACAATAACAACCAAGCGAGTGGAACAGTTGTCGTAACAAAGTTGCACCCCTTTCAGTACAGTATAATCAACATTTGCACGCTCGACAAAAGAAAATAGAAACGAATGCCGGACTCGAACAAACGCCTTCGCAAGGTCAATCTGGAGTAGAGCAAGCTGCTCATAAGAGCCAGAGCAATATTCGAGAATTGTACGTGAATATATATGTTATTTTTGTAAGCCGCGTCCCCTCAAGCCACACGTCTGATGAGGACTAATAAAAACCGTCATAACATACTGTAAACGATTTGATAGTATTTTCGCAAAAATTCTGTAGTGCACATTTGCTAAAATGATTGGCCTGTAGCACTGCACTGAGAGCAATTTTTCTTTATTCGTAGTCTTTGGAATTAGGACTGTGTGATTCCTAGTGAAGGACTGATGAAGGACCCCCACATCAAAACGTAAAGCGAAAATCTGCATCAAGACAGGGCTCACCAAATGTTTAAAAGTTTTGTAAAACTTACACGATATGCCATCAGGGCCAGCTGTTTTAGAGAGGGGTAATTGGTCAATTGCGTGTCTATTCCAACGTGAAAGGACCATTGATAAGAGCACAGTCATCATATATTAAAATAGTAGATCCGAATTAGAAGTAGCAGAAGCGTCACTGAACAGTGTCGTGTAAAAGTTCACAAACACGAAGAAGATGTCACATGTTTTCGTTACTAGGGTGCCATTGGACATCATTCCCGGTATCCATTTGGCAGTAGCATAACGGTGCTCATCAAGTAGAGCTTTTCGTGTAGGGGTTTCAGAGTGCAAAACACGATTTGTACGCGACCGAACTCGGGCACCCCTGTATCTTTCAGCATCCTGTTTTTGTAGGTCACGTTTTACCCTAGCAATTTCGTCTACATTTACTCCAGGTGCTTCACATTCTAATTCATAGAAGTTATACAAACTCTTATGCAATGTCTTCTCTTGAAATTTCCTTTAAAATGACCTAACAGACCCAATTTCAATAGCTATCACTCGCACCTCCTGTTTAAACAGCTCCCATGCAGCAAATATTGGCACGGCACCTGTCAAACACACTTGTAGCTGGGAGCGTATGCGAAAGGCGAACTCCTGATCATTTACAAGTGAAGAATTTAGCTTCCAAAGCTCCCATTGCGGCCTACATTTTGAACAGTAGGTTCTCCCGAGCCGAGCAACCACCATACAATGATCTGAAAAGGAATCCGGTACATTTTCACACAACAAGTCACGGGAAATCAGCGTGGAAGAAACATAGATCCTGTCTAGGCGTGCGTGGGACCTCCCCTGGATATGCGTGAATAGTGTAGTTGCATGACATGAAGCCCCTGTATCAATGAGTCCTGAGTCATCTATAACACGCGACAACACTTCACCACTTCTGTCTCTATGTACACTAGGAACAGCACGATCATTCAGGTAACATACCCAATTAAAGTCTCCCATAGCACAACATTCTTATGATACTATAGGAGATTAGCCATGGCTTCAAACGCTCAGCTGCACCATTGAACACATAAATATTGATAAGTCTCCATAGCTTCCTGTGGAGCAAAACATCACAGCTTATCAGCCGCCCTTCAGAATCAGGAGAGCCTTTCACAGAAACAAGAAGATAACGCAGAATAAGGTAGAGACTTTAACAGAAACAAGAAGCAACCCGCCGAAATACCAATAGCATTCGTCACAATAACATTGTAATCAGACAAAAAGGTTCCTATGCCCTCTCTCTCTATTTCCTGCTCACTCTCACTCTTCGTTTCCAGGACGGCGACAAAATTAATCCGCCTGCTGCTGAAAAGTCGACGAAGTTGCACCTTCTTCTGATGAGACCTAAGGCCTCTCACATTCAGCGTTGCAAACACTAGCTCCTCAGGGGTCGCCACGGTGACCACACAGTGCTAACTAGGCTTGCATTTTTCTCTCTGGAGACGGCGACGTCGCCGCCGGACCTCCACCACGACTGCGGGAACGCGAATGTTGCACTTCCTCTTGTGTTTCGACGTGCGCCGGCAGTGGCGAGGCTTCATGCTTACCAGATCACCATCTTCACTCGAGTCAGATGCGCATTGTGCCCGGCGCTTATGAAGATGCTCTTCAACAGTGTAGACGGCCTGATTTGCATGTAGAGTGACCTGACCTGCAAGCTTTTCCTCGGCATTGACCTCAGTGGCTAGAGTAACCGAGGCGACATCTGTGACAGGATTAGAACAGGTGGCAGTCTCCATATCATGTGCCGGATTCGGCGTCTCATATCAAGGCATTATCTCGCATTCCTTGGAGTCACCTTGAGGAGCAATCGTTGTATTAGCTGTGGAAGGCTTATCCACAGTAGCGGCTGAAAGGACACCAGCCGCGTCAAGCACTTCTGTGGCGTTCATAATATGCTCTTGTAGAGCGTCGTGCGGTGGCCGCACACGATGCCGCAGCTTGTCCGCGTAGGTAACAACGCATTCTTCTGCGGTGTGACTGAAGCGTAGGCAGTCGTCACAACGCGGCGTACGGCCGTGCCTACGAATGTGGCCAACAAGGCTGTATCGGAGACATAGCGGTGGCCTGCCTGGTATTGAAACAAGGCTCTGTATATACCACAAATAGTCAGTACATGTGGGACGTCGTCAACGGCGACTCCTTCAGCGAGAGACACAACATCCCGGTTCAGCATTCTCAAATCTTCCATTTCTGCCACTTTCCAGTTTTCCGTCAAAATCGAAGTCACCTTCCCATATGCCCGTAGAGCCTCACGTATGAAGGCGTCTTCCAAGCGTTCGGGAAGCCACCGAAGCTTCAATTTCACCACTTTTGGTTCTGGGTCCACAACGACACAGCGGCGGTCCTTAACAGCGAGGTCACCACAAGCCATCAATTTCTCTTTCGATTGTGTCGATTTGCAGGTGACCATCCCTACATGAAACATTTGAAATTGGCCAATTGAACTAATTTCCTTCAGGTCCACAACATTCTGAAGGGAGTCTGTGAAGTCTAGTGCCCGGTACGGGCGTCCGGCAAGGTCCACATGCAAGAAAACGGAGTCAGCGACCAGCTTACCAGTTGGGAGACGGGGAAAAACAATCCGGTAGAGGCCGATTGAAGCCTTTGAGTGGAGAACAACGGAGAAACGCATTCGCGTGGAACAGCGTCTTCGTCTTTCTCCCGCCACGAACTGCGCATTCATAAAGTAATTTTGCATGTTATATCATGATCGCGTTTAAAATGTAGTTGTGACTTAATGTTGCGATGTGTACAGGCCATTGCTGCAGCTCTAACAGTTGCATCGTCTTGACTGTCGGAGCTTGCTGCCTGCTCTCATGCCTTGCAGCTAATGTTCCGGGTGCCTATGCGCACTATTTTGTACACAGGAATCATTTTAACATGTGGAGTTTGAAATCGCTGGCAAATTTACCAGCGCCGGCTCTTCGATCATGCTCTGCGAATGTGGGCGCAATTTTTGCTGAACACGGTGCTGTAGCAGAAAGCCATTACGAACAAAGTGCGACCAAGCTTCAATACTGGCGAGCGCAGCAGCGACAGCACTATTTTGCTGGTACCTACATCTTATTTGTATGTGCACATTTCTGGAAGCATTGCGCTCACCGAGGGCTCGGCTGGTTTATACGCACAGCAAGAATGAGCGCTAAAGTTTGAGAAACACGCAAAATATTATATAGTACAGGCGCTGTGTGCTGTTATTTTTTTCTCTCATGGGCCCCTCCCTTGGTAAACTAATCTCTTCCTCGTTTTATTTTTTTCTTTCTGTTGTTTATACCGGGCCCTAGCGACTATGATAAGAGTGTTGAATTTTTCATGTGATGTAAGTGAACAAAATAACCTACTGGGAAGAGTATATTTGTTTTGTAAATCCAATAACGACATTTAGATGACTAAAGGTTGTCAGTTTGGGACAGGTTCTAGCGCGTACACCATGATGCCACGCTTGGCACCTTATTAAACATGTGTCGCCACTTGTCCGTTCCCATAATGTTTAAATTGCGATAAAGGTGCAATATTGCGCCACGAGTCAAAAAGTGTCCGTATACTCAGCTCTTGCTCGAAGAACCAGTTTGTTCTTTTGAATATCCCACTGATCAACTCTCACCTGCTATGACCTCATAAAATGGCGTCGTCGTCGGCGCAACTTATCATGAGTGCTACTGCTTATCTCAGAGGATATGATCGCCTTCGTAAGTGACAGGCGCGAACTTCGACGACAGAACTGGAGCAAAGGCAACAATGCCTTCAAAACAACACGCGGGAATTTCGATCCCCAGATATCAACGCGACAAAGAATGCCTTTGGAATCGACGAGCGAGAGTGTCCATTTAAAATGCCGACGGTGAGCGAGAACGAGAACGCTTTCGCAAGGTTCGGGCGAGAGCACGCTATAGGCAGCCAAACGAGTGGGCCCACAAGCACTACACAAGCGCCTAGAGCTCACCTCATCATTTGTAACATCTTAAAATAAAGTCGACGCTAAATATTCAAAGTATTGCTAATGTACTTGCGCGAAGTATTTGGGGTGACAGTCGATATTAACCCATTTTAAACCACTACCATATGGGTATCATACATCGGTCACATCATTGCACAACGCGTCGACGTGACGCTAATTATCCCTTACTGCAGATAAAACATTCTGTTACTCGCAGTCCCGACCACGCCAGCACAGAGCACACGCTTCACTAGAACTAGTTTGCTTTAAAATGTGTACCGTGTGGCAACAGAACATGTTTCAACGCGCATGCAATGCATTCTTACAGTGGGATGATCGAGGAATAGCATAAATTAGACCGCTGTTTTTAATTGATATCACGTTCATATTAACGCTGTAACCTCAAAATAACGGCTTGAGGGGCTAGTTGGTGCTGCATCGTATTTAGATATGTGGCGTATCTTCTCTTGTGTTTGTGTTTGTTTGCGCCACATATCTGAATACGATAACGCTGTAACACCCGTTTTACAATTTTACAGACGCTGACAGAAAGTTATACATCCCATGAGTAAATATATGTATGGACGGTTCGAAGGGTGTGTGTCAATCACGGTAAATAGGACTTCGGCCATAAATACGACTTCGGCAGTAACCTGGACGATAAAGGAGAGCACGCCAAGAATACCGAGAATAGGTAGGGAACATTAATTCACCTTCGTCACCTCGACTTACCTATGAAACGCACGACGAGCCGCCCCCCAGCGGCTGCTGTTGCACACTTGGCACTAAATAAAATATTCTAAAATATCTAAAATTGTGCCACCTAATCTGAGAAAACACTACGATGTCGAATATTACTAAACTTTATTGGAAGAAAGGCTGTCCGTGCTATTTTCATCTCAGAATATGGTGCGCCCATTGAACCCCTTCTGATAAAACTGTAAATCTTCCGTGTAAAATTACTACACAATGAATTTTCTCTTCCAGCGATGCCATTGAGAAAAAAGAGAGGAATCCAATTTACTGAATATCTTCGAACTCTGTACAGAAATATAAAGCAGCAAGACACTCATCATACTGCAACCTGTTTCGTACCAGTTACTATCATACGCATTACCATACTTGTTAAATGCACTTGGTCTCTGATCTCTCCTCTCAGATTGAGAGTTTGTACAATTAGTAATATTACCCATGTAACATTATGTTCGCTTTAATTTTCATTGTGAATAAATAAGTCCTTTCTGCCATTGTATAACGTTGCATAACTATGTTGGTTGCTGCTATCAACATTTCTTTGCAGTACTAAGTATGCAATATTCTAAAAGGGCGGAGACCCTGGTAAGCCGATTGTATCTCGGCCTTTTGTATATTCCGCCTACATAATGTATGGATGTGAAATCAATTTGAATGGAGTTCATTTTGAGAAAACATATCAAAGGCATCTAATCCACATTGCAATTCATTTTGATCCTTTTTCAAGTTAAGAATGATGGTAGGTTGTATATATCCACATAGGTTCTGGAGGACAGCAATGATATCAGAACATTGGTTATATTCAAGCATCGTCTCTATTACTTCCATTCATAACACTAAAACATTGTAAACAATTGCCTATATAGTGGCTACAAATTATGCCCTTGGTAATCGTGGGTAAAATATATCAGAGCTGGCAGCATACTGATACCGCATTTAGCCGGTCGCTCGTCATTGCTAACTGCTATACAATTGGCGCTTCGTACAGCGGCATCGGATTTCCTTCCAGGAGCGAAAGAAGACCATTATCGGGATTCACGGGTAGCGTGATGTCGGAGTGGGACCAGCAAGGAAGCGGACGATACGAGACGGAGTTGAGAAGAATAAATGAAACGAACTTTATACAGCTATTTACATTAGGAACAAAGAACTCGGAGAGCAGGACGGACGCCTGCCTCCGTTGAGAGCCTCTCGAGCAATCTCTCTCAGTCGCTTCGCCACACACTCGTGTCCGAAAACACTGTCGCGTCTTCCTCTCGTCCGGCCCCGCCCACACAGTCATAAATCACTGTCAGGCAGTAGGCGGTTGAGATGCAGCTGCAGATCCCAAGGTCGCAAGTAATGGGGGCACAAGGCCCGGGACCCACCTTGAAGCCGATGGCAACAAGCGTCCGATTGTCAGCAGCGCATCCCGGCCTGCGAATACTGGAGCGGCACGATGGTTCCTTCTCTCCCAATTGCCGAGGTCGCGTTCCTATCTAAACCGCAAACGCAAGGGGAGAAAAACAACATTCATCCCGCGACCCGGGGGCGTCACACAACCCGGTGACGTGGGGTAGCTTGGCCGGCCTGGCGCAACAGCGAAGCTTGGTCAGCTAGGCACAACAGCGTCCCCGCCGCCAGACAATGCGCCGGAAAATGATCTGCTGGCACGCAGCTCAGCTGGTTAGGCGTGCCGAAAAGTCTTCTCCCTTGCAGTGTTCCGCCCCCGTAACGACGAAGAAGCGCAGCCACTGGTCACCAACGGGAGACGTTAGGCCTCCAATCTTCCTTTGAGGCAACCTTGACGGGACAACAGGCCTCAAGCCACACTCAACAAGAACAACTGTCATTCGAAAACCACTCATCCCGAACAGACCAAGAAATGCAAGACTGCGAGTGTGTACAAGTACCCGCGTACATCTATTTTTCAAATAAAATTATACAAGCAAACACAAGGTGCACACCAAGTAAGTTCCGGTCTGAACTCTTCCAGGGCGTCTGGCCACGCTTGTAGCTCACTAAGAGCTAAGAATGCGCTGTTCTCTGCTTTTCGGAATGTATGGAGTAGGGAGGGACGACTGTTGTGCCCAAGCAGGCTTTGAATTTTGCCCCATTAATAACCCAAATGAACCAATATACCGTCAAGACGCGTCATTCTGTCTCCTTGGAAAAAATGAACTGCACTGGGGTTGAGCGGCTCACACACAGAAGTCACTCAAACGAATAAAACGTGGTAAAGATCCTATCATCTTGAGGAAAACTAACATTCACGCTCTGAAGCAATGCAAAAAAAAACTAAAGCAGCCTTGCGATGAAGTGCTTTCTAGTCACAAAACAAATTTAGCCAGTTTCTTCAAAAGTGCTAAGGTAATGTCAACAAAATACAACTCCATTGTTTTCTTTCCCTCTTTTGTAAGCTGCAAATACAACTGCGAGGTAAGATACAACTAAATTTACATTGACTCTCTCGCAGAGAAACTCTTACGACTTTTGTAGACTTCGCATTTCTTCAGTGGCACCCGTTTGGGTCGCGGCCCGAGCGCTTCTACTACGTTCCTGAGATAGCAACAGGCAATCGAGCCAATCCTGCCCTCGCCCTTCGGAGATTCTCGGCTCTTCGCTGAACTGTCGCGACAGCCTAGGCTGGACAGGTGCAGACAGCTTCCGCCACATGAAAACGATCCTTGAATTAGGCGACAAGCTGTTCTTTGCTCTCGTCCCAATTAAATTGCTTTCCCAGCCTCCGAAACGAACGTATCCCGAAAGATAACCTCTTCAGTCTAGGGCGTACCTTTCTGTTCCACAGTCGCCGAGCAATCTGCCTAGATGACCGGTTACTAACGGATCCCCGCGCACTCATACGCAAAACGTAGCGTGATCTTGCGCTTCCTGATCTCTGAGGCGACCCTGCCTTCTTTCTTCTAGACATTGTGCCAAGACGGCGCTCTTAGCCTTTCTCTGCAAGATGGTCCTCGTTTAGGAATTTCGCACCTCCTCTGCTTAGCGAATTTCCCTTTTCTTGCACATTGCGGTCAATACCTGAGCAATCCGTGTAAGTCAAACGAGCGGAAACTGCGTCCTCTTGTTTCCAAAGCTCTTCGCGGTAAGGCTTTTTCTATGCCATGGTATTCACCACTTTGCTATCTCCGCAAAAAGACCATTCCCCATCTCCAGTGTTAACCGATTCAATTATCTCAACAGTTGGGCACCTGTCCTCGAGCGTTCCCATTAGGTCGTCTTCCTCCTCAATGCATTGCTCTAGCCAGTGCGGACTAACATCCTTTGACTTCATGCCCTCCGCATATGCGCGGCTAAGCAGCCGCTCACTGTTAATTTCTATATTTTTGGCAGTGTCAGACTGACGATATTCAACCTCTGCAAACTCAGTGCATTTCATGTAGTTTTCATTGTTCTCGCAGCCGATTGTCAGTTTTCCCGAATCGAGGGATGGAACTTCTGCAGACTCAGTTTGCACGTTATGCTGCTGCCTATTCTCGACAGTTTGCGCTCGGTCTTTTACTTCCACAGTAAATTGCTCTAGCACCGGAAGCCGCTCGTGTGAGCGTCCCTTTGCGTCACAGTGCTTCAAGCAAGCTGAAATAGGAGTTCATCTTGAGCCCTCCGCATTATTCTACAGCTCTCCATTTTCCTCGTTAACGGAAGTTGGTTGTATTTCAGGAGTCATAGTTGATTCTCTGTTTTCAGGGTTCGGCGGTTCGGATCCGCAAGATGCCCTTGATTAATCGAGTAAACAGCGGGATGTCTGCTCATTGAATTGAGCACAATCACGTTTTTGCGACAGTTCTCGTGCTCTGGAGTTCGTAAGTGCAGTACCATGCAACCGAACCTATAGCGAAGGAGAGACCTTTTTCACTCAATAGCTGTTCTGATTTATTCGAGAAAAGGTAGGACAAGTGTCTCGGCAAGTTGGCGCTCACTTGTTCTAAGGTCAAGGATACAGAGCTAGAACGCTCCGTGTCCGTGCGGCTTGAAGAGTTTTCAAGCTCCTTCATTTTTAGAGCGTGCTCACGGGCCTCCCGTTTTTCCTGTGCCTCGCGCTGATCTTGTCGTCTCTGCTCCTTGCGGAGCCCTTGCTTTTCCCGCTCCTCTTTCTCTCGGCGTTCTACAATCGTTTCCCATGCCTCTCCGGCCTCCTCAATTGTCACTGCCTCTTGACTTATAACCTCTAGAATATCTATCTTTCGTTTTGCAGAACCCAGCGAAATTCCCACCTCATCGCAAATTTAGAGAATTTCCTGTACCTTGAATGTCTCCTTTCTGGTTTTACACCATGTGTTGTCAAAACGCCTGTGCAATTTGGCAAAAACACAACAAACTCAAAATCGTCTGAAACTTATTTCCAGAAAATCACCATCCATCCGAAAACTTTCCTTTGCCAGGGAGGTCTGGCGAAATTTGAGGTGAATCTCAGCACTCACCCTGTCGAAGAAGCTAGTGGCTGCCTGTCCCGTTGCTGGCGAGGTCCTTTAGAGCGGTGAATGCGTTGTCCATGCCATAGCTGCCATACAGTTATTTGGATTCACGAGTAGCGTGGTGCCGGAGTGAGACCAGCATTGAAGCGGACGACACGAGACGGAGTTGAGAAGAAAAAATGAAACGAGCTTTATACAACTATTTACATCAGTAACAAAGACCTCGCAGAGCAGGACGGCAACCTGCCTCCGTTGAGAGCCTCTCGAGCAATCTCTCCGGTCGCTTCGCCACACACACTCGTGTCCGAAAATACTCTCGCGTCTTCCTCTCGTCCGGCCCCGCCCACACAGTCACAAATGACAGTCAGGCAGTAGGCTGTCGAGATGCAGCTACAGATACCAAGGTCTCAAAGAACGAGGCCACAAGGCGCGGGACTTCGAAGCCGATGGCAACAAGCGTCCGATGGTCGGCCGTGCATCTTTGCCTGCGAATACTGGAGCGACAAGCTGGTTCCTTCTCTCCCGCTTGCCGAGGTCGCGTTCCTCCCGCAACAGCAAACGCAGGGGGAGAATGACAACGTCCATCCCGCGACCCGGGGGCGCCACACAACTCAGCGACGCGGGGTAGCTTGACCGGCCTGGCACAACACCGTCATCTTGGTCTGGGGCGCCTGCTTCCAGCGTCAGCGCTCGCCAAACCATTTTAGGGGATGAACATGAGGTACAAATTGGAGATCAATCTGTATTTTTTTGGCCATTTTGAATCCACAATACTTCATAGTGGCGAAATCGAGTCATTCATAAATACGAGCATTAACACTCCTATAGAGAATCTAATTTTCTTTACAGCCAATTTCAAGCGATGAACGTATGTTGCTTGCAGTAGTGCGCAAATATTTTTTACACTACATTAGTAGAAAAATTACACTTTTAAAGAATGGCTAGTTGCAATAATTCGTCCGATTATTGTGTTATGCGCTGAACTCTGCATCTGGGCTGTACAAACATGCACGGACCGCGTAGCTACTATGATTTGTTATGTATTTTAATCCCGCATATAAAGCTATAAATTACGATTTTTAGTATAATAGAAACTTGAGACAACAAACAATGTCACGAAACCTCAAATTCGGTATATCTGGGTTATGATCGTCATTACCGGTACAGAAATCGGAACGAAAGTAGGTTCTTTTGGCGCTGATAATATTAGTACTTTTCAACTTATGTTCCAGGCCCCGCACCACTTGAGTCATTCATGATGTTCCAAGGTGAGAAAAGGTTTGCATCCTATTTCAGCACAATGAGAAATATGCGCAGGCCTAACCACAGCTAATCGATCACAAACTTGTTTTGAGCATTTCGAAACTCCTTTTCGAATATTATGCCACTGAAAAAAAGTGTAGGATAACTCTGAGCACAACATTTATGTTATAACAGGATAGTATTACATGATTTCGTGTATGGCTCTACCACACTTCCTGATTCCCGTATATTCGGTTTCGCAGGCGCCTAATCAATATTAACTTCTAATATGCCACTGATATTTCACGCATTGCCATATGAAACAGCCTGGGCTATCATAATATGTGGCTGACCAAATGGCCCAAAAACCAAGTCGCGCTTTACCAAGGCGTCATAACGGTAGTTACTCTGAACTCGGCCATATCAAGTGGATTTCTGACATCACGAGTGGTGCCCGTTAATGAGGTTCTCTAACTATATTACTGCGAGAGCCACGCTCGTCAATTTACGTTATCACCGGAAAGGCCGAAGATGTATTTTCTGTCACACAGAGCCTTAAACCTTGTCAAGTTAAAGATTCCAAGTATTTGAGTTGTGTATCTAACAAGTTAAACAAAGTAAAACCGCTAGCTCTGTTTCTGCTTGCCTTTTTCTAATGGATAAGAATCAACATAAACGGCTACATGATGTATGGCACCCTAGACCCACACAGAGACACCAAATGGCAATCTTGCGCTTAACCGGTGGTGGAACTTCGTAGGATGAGGGTTACGCTAAGATCTGTCACCTTCTCCTAAGGGCGCAACTACCAGTATCCACTTCGTAACCAGATTTGACGGCATACGCTGCCAACGAACAGGATGGGCCAACATATAGAGGCTTTAGCCATTAAACATTTTCATACTGCACTCTCCACAAGTGTCAGAACTACCGCCACCACATGCAGAGTATGTTTGTTCCTCGATGTCTCACTTCAATTTGAACATCTTAGCTGAGCCTTCAGGTACGTATGCTCTCAAGCGTAATTCGCCAAGTGCCGAGGAATGGCCGACCATCAGCTTCAGATCTGCTGCCAATCTGGCCCTCCAAGGGTGATCGGCCGAGCTTTGACCCATGTTTCGCGACTGTTCGCGACGTACCAAGTTGGGCGGAAGTGTGCCATCATCACAGCTCAAAGCTCGGACACCCGACGGAATGCCGACAGATTGTGTCGCGGTTACTATGCCATTTTGCGGCCCATGGTAAGCAACATACGATGTTTGACAGACGTTGGCTAGATATATATCCCTAGCTTGTAACATCGACTGAAGGTAACCTGTTTGGCAACTGTTGCTCACCCATTTTGCGGACCACGGATGCCAGCTTGCCCAGCAGCCACGTAATGCCCACGACACAAACATACGCATGTATTGGGTGCTGATAACATCTATATTAAATCCGTATTAAATTAAGGCCAACCTTTCTACTTTTCTTGTCTAGGTCATCCATCCCTCTTTGAATTCGTCCCCTTATTTACATATCAAAGCAATGTCATCAGTGAATCATACATTAGTGAGGTATTCTTCAGCAACCCTTATCCCTAACTGCTCCCATTCCAAGTCCCTGAATATTTTCTATAAGGAAGGATAATTTTATTACTGTAATTTTGCAGGGCTTTGGTTTTTGCGAAATCTTCCAATATTTTTACGTGCAGCTCTCAACATCGATTGTATTTCGTATTTCGTATATAAGGGCTGGTTATGTTCATAGCATGTTTCTATCACATCGTTGATGGTATGAATTTAATCGATAGTATATTACCCTTTCTGAAAACCAGCTGCTTCAACATTCGTTCAATTGAAATCTAAGTTCGACCTGATTTTATTAGCGAATAATTTACTGAATTTCTTATACGAAATACATATTAATCAAATAATTCTAAAAAATTGTAAGTCATCTGCGTCCCCTTTGTTATAAATTAAGATAACGTTTGCGTTCTTCGATGATTCTGGTATCGTTGATGGCACTAGACATTGCATATACACGGTGGCAGCTTTTTTTTTGTGCAGAATATGCCCCGGTCCTTCAATAAATCTGCAGTTACCTGACCGTCCAAGTTGCTTTGTTCGCATTCCTAGCACTTAAAGCATTCCTGCCCTCGTCCTTCGGTAATGGTGGAACGTCTAATTGTTATTTGCTATTGTCTATCTCATTATACACCTGACTACTTTGGCTACTGTATAAGTCAGTATAGAACTTCATACTGTATTGACTACCTTGTCCATATAGTAATGACAACGCCCGCCTTCTCCCTTAGCGCATGTATCTGATATTTGCCTACGAGTGGTTACATCTTCATCGTCTTATGGCTGTAACCATTCTTTACAGGATGCTTAATCTTCTCCATGTTATATGTATTTATATCGGACAGTTTCTGCCAGTTGATTAGCTTTGATATATTTGGCACTTTTCTCCTGTCTGGTTGGAGGCTTTGCTTAATTTTCTTAATCAAACCTTTCGCATGCTTAAAAAATGTTCAGATATTCTCTCTATCTATCCTTCTGACTTCTTCTGCCACGTAGAAATTATATCTCCAAGGCTGTCTCCCTCCTTTACAGCTGCAAATATATTCCTCCGTGAGAACCTTTTATCTTCTACCTTCCCTCGCACTGCTAATTTTTTCATCGACGTTTTCTTTAGAAGATGTGTGTCCTTCCCTCTTCAGTATAGATTAATTCGGGACCTTAGCATCCTGTGGTCACTGCATTGCACCTTTCGGAATAATCAACATTCTGAGTAATGCCAGGCGGAACTGGCATCCCCGGGGGCGTACCGTGATGGGTAATGACAGCTTATGCTAGAATGTGGAAAGCACCGAACGTATCAGTTACCTGCGACAGTCAGCAATGCTGGACAGACTACGAAAAGGCATGCTCGAGCGCGCTTTCTAGTTGTTGAGAACCGATCCGCTTGCTGTACCAAATTTTGAATAATTGTAGTGTTATTAGGTTGGTGGTTAAAAAGCGTCTTTTTTTATTTATGATCGATGTTTGAATCATTGGAAGATAAATGCCTTCATAGCTGTGGAGGCAAACAAATGAGCAGCCTTTACTTCGCTTGCACAATTTAAATGCCGAACCACGCCTTGGGCAGCCAAATTCTGTCCTCAAGGTACTCACTGAGGGTGGTGATATTTTCGCCTATGTTTACGTCCGTCGGAATTCATTTGCCCCTGACTCTGGGATAATGACCTTATTGAGCGAAAAAAATAAATAACAGTAGTCATGCTGAGAACATAATGCTTGCGTTTACTTTACATTGTAAATGTGTCTATGGCTTTCACTGCCATCCCATGTGTTATAGAAGTCCTTCACGTTATTAGCGTTGCACAAAGCAAACGTATGAATACAGACAGCAAATACTAAAACAACGAAGCGAACCAATCGCAAAAGTACCTGCTTTGATCCGCTCATTACTGTTCTTCGTTCTTGCTTCCTCGGCAATAATTTCTTTGCACACCGAGTGTCGAAGCCAGATAGGCTATAGGTCAAACAACTGCTTATGTTTACATAGGAGATGCAAACCTTAGCAACGTGGCCTGTTTTCCTGACTGCTTTCTAGCAACATGTACTGATCGATCAGCATTGGCACTATTGTTATCGATTTCACACGATTTTCTCATTATTGTTTTCCTTCACCTGCCGCCCAGAAATATTTTTCGATAAATAATTCTTCACTTTATCAAATGGCAGTGATGACTGCCAAGCGGTAAGTACAGGTGCAGGATAATGGCGTTCATTGTAGTTCATCGTAAAGGTGTTTGAGTTGCTATCAGCGCCATGCACTTGGATGTTGTCTCCAGCTTGTAATGAATTCTTGCTATGTAACTTCATAATAGAGGCACAATATATAGGTCTCTAGAAATATTGCGAAAATACTGTTTTGGTAGAGCAAAAGCTTTGAACCTGCCGACACACTCCATGAGAATGTCGTGACAGTTATTTTTAAAAGTCTGTTCAAATTCACAGCAGCCATGACAAAATAAAGAGACTGGAATAGCTGAACTTGCTTGAGGCTGGACATACTTCGAGAAGTGATGAATATTGCCCGGAAATACTGGGGCTGGATAAGCAATTGTGGTAAGTTAAGAATGGGGTTAAAATTGGTTGACTAATGTAACACTGGAATTGCGTTCACCAAGTGATAAGCGCTGGGAGCTAGGCGCTGGTCACTATAAACCCTGACCTAACAACCGTATTCTGTCTGAATGAACGCGGCATCAAGATTTTATCTGTTTAGGTAGCATTAAAGTATGACGTTGATAAGTAATCCTCATAGATAAAGCGAAATGCCATTTACGCTTGACAAATCGCTTTTAAGCCAATAATTGTGCGTGTTACTAAGCGTGGAATAAATGACACTATAAGCATTAAATAGTTTTAATAATGACAGCAATGCTGTAAAACATTTACGTTAGCGTTACGGATCTTGGCAGTTCCGGATATGCGGAGTGGAAAACTTATACAGAGACAGCAGCAAGCATCTCATTACCTTGTGAGGCCCCCGCAGCCGCCTCTAAGTGATTGATGCGGCGTGTACTGTTTTTGTACTGGCGCCCCCGCGGGCAGCGCGATTGCCCTTGATCAAGCTTATATCACAGGGGCGGCTTATTGCTGCGAACGATTAAATTCTTCATTTTTTTTACACCTGCTAGCGTACTGTTTTATCACTGAGAATCTAGCGCAGGGATCCATTTCGTGTTCTTTGTTTATTCATGCGTGTTGTCCGTAGACGATGCTTTATCATTTTCTTTGTCGCCCAAGATGTGTCCAGCTGATTCTCGAAGATTCTAACCACTTTCGCGAGTTCCTATAATATTCCAGGTTATGCTAGTCACAGTCTGGGGCTTTGTCTCGATTTTGCCTTGTCGCCTTTAAATTGAGCGTTGGCGACTGCGACGAGCATTCGTAGATCTACGACCGCTGAGCACGATTGTTGATATCGCTGCCGCCAAGTTGTTCAGTTCTTTTGCGGGATCAAGTCGCCCAAGTATAGTGTTGATTCCAGAGCTATTACGCTTGTCTCCTCTTTTCGTGCCTACGACCTTGTCATCATTACGTCACAATATTTATAAGCCTTCACTACGTAGTTGCTATATGCCGACTTGCTTTAAAACTTGTAACACCGAAAAACATTAATTATATTGTTAGGTTAGGCGGTGCATGCACTGATATGCGCATAAGAAAGAAAAAGAAAAAAATTCTGTAGTTTAGGCGAAGACGACGGCGACGTTCGAGCAGTGTCGGCTGGTGCCTGGCAATGGAACGGCAGGGGGTTCGCGCATAAGAGCGCGCTCCTTCAGCAGTTCCTTACCGCGAGCGTCACCCCAGAAGTATTTGCCCTTCAAGAAGCGGGGAAACATGCGAAATTGGCTGGATATCGGACATACACATCAGGAAGAGCAAACTCCCAGGTGGCTACTCTAGTTAGGCGAAATCTTACGCTTATTTTACATGAACTAGACTCCGCTTTCCCAGACCATATCATTCTCGAAATTCTTCCCCGGCCCTCTCGTGCGACCAGGCAATGCCTTTTCTTGCTCAGTGTCTATAGCCCACCCTGATCACGCAAGGCCGTCTTCGGGCCACTTTTTCTCCGAGTACAGCAGCTAGCACGAGGGCAACCTCTAATTATTCGCGGTGATTCGAACGCTCCGCATCATGGGGTTACCACTACGACACGCTTAAAGGCCGATTGCTTTGGGACGATTGGCACACACTCCATCTGAACCTCTTAACGGATATCACTCAACCCACTCGGAGAGGAACGGGCGTCTCGCGGGACACAACCCCGGATCTCGCCTTTACGGGATCGGGGATTTGCAGCTACCTGGTGCAATACTCGGGAAACATTCGGAAGCGACCAATACGTTCTGGAGATTGTCATTCAGTAGCCTAATCGACAACGTACGCGACCAGCTAAAGTCAGCCGACATCCTTAAACAAGTTGCAGATGTCACTGCTGAAGTTGCTGTGGAAGACTCCGTACCAAACTGCGACAGATATTATGCCCAACTGTGGGACCGCAAGCTCAAGCTAGAGGCCCTGATGCAAACTCACAAGTGGGATCGGAATCTTCGACGACGGCTCGCCCGAGTCCATTCAAACATCGAAAACTATGCCGTAGAGCTTACACGCCAAAACTGGCACAATATATGTGACCAGACGGATAAGGCTCCTAACACCAGAAGCACCTGGAAACTACTCCGTCACCTCCTCGACCCTGAAGGGAGCAAGTTCCAAGCTCGCCAGCAGCTCCAGCGTATCTTCCACCAATTTCCGGGCACCTCAGACGCCCTCAAACAGGCACCTACAGTAGACACCTACATCCGCCCAGGACCAGTGAAATCTTTCCGTCCTTATCAGTGAAGGAAAACGTTAGTTTAGATGCTCCCATCACTTTACCGGAGGTACGAGCTGAGCTCAATAGTCTCAGGACAAACTCAGCTGCAGGCCCGGACCGGATATCTAACCGTGTGCTTCGGAACCTCGACGACGCCTCGATTCATGCTCTCACACACTTTCTGCAAAAATGCTGGGAGCGGGGAGCCATCCCGCAGCAGTGGAAATGCGCCAACCTCGTGCTCATCCCCAAGCCGGGCAAACCACCTACTCTCTCGAACCTCCGCACCATTTCTCTCACGTCCTGCGTGGGAAAACTATTGGAGCATGTAATTCAGACCCGTCTTCTTCGTTACCTAGAAGAACAGCACCTACTTCCAGACACGATGTTTGGTTTTCGACCACAGCTTGCGGCCCCAGACATCATGCTCTTGCTCAAGCATCAGGTGCTGACACATAGCACTTTAGACACCAAAGTCATAGTTGGTCTAGATGTCGCGAAGGCCTTTGACAATGTCCAGCACGAAGCCATTCTGCAGAACCTCCAGACCCTAGGGGTGAGACAACGAACGTATGCATATATACGCGACTTTCTCACGAACGGCACAGTGCAACTTGACACTGGCTCAGGAGATCCTTCCACCATCTCTCCTGGAAGCCGAGGTACACCCCAAGGCTCAGTGCTTTCCCCACTCCTATTCAATATTGCGCTGCTTGGCCTGCCCAGTCTTTTGGCAGATCTCCCCCCCCCCCCTTGCACCACAGCCTATACGCCGACGACCTCACTCTGTGGATTACACACGGCAGTGACGGCCAGATCGAGGAGACTCTGCAGACAGCCATCGATCGCGTTGGTACCTACCTGGCCACAGTCGGCCTATCCTGCTCGGCCACCAAGTCTGAATACATCATTATCCCAACCCAGGGAAGACTCCCCAGATCGCCTCCGCCATCCTTCAATCTGCAAGTACAGGGCACTCCCATGCTCCGTACCGACCGAATCCGTATCTACAATATAATGGAGGAAATGCCACTACTCTTCACCGAATAGATCAATCTGTAATCCAGATCAGCCGCCTGCTCATGAGAGTCGCCAACAAGCATAGGGGCATGCGCGAATCCAACTTTTTGCGCCTCGTACAAGCCTTCGTTTGCACGCGCATTGCCTTTGTTGCCTCTTACCTTCGCCTCACGCGACCAGATCGGGAACGACTGGATGCATCACTGCGCAAGGCATACAAGACAGCATTGGGTCCACCCATGTCCCCTTCCACCACCCAGATGACCCTCGGGATCTCCAACACAGTCGACGAGCTGATTGAAGCGACTCTAACTTCCCAATATGAGCGCCTCTCGCTGACACATGCGGGCTGTGCAGTACTGAGCCAGGTAGGAATCACTCCTCTGAGGGCGACTTCTACGTATATGGACCTCACGCCTAAGCAGAGACTCAGTCTTCGTATACCTCCGTTTCCCAAACGTATGCATCCAGAGTATCATACAGAGCGCATAGCCGACCGAGCCCGGCAACTCCACAAACGTTTTACCGTTCGCCCCGACGTTACGTTTCACAGATGCCTCCCGCCACCCCCGTCGCTCCACTATGGTTGAGGTTGCATTGGCACCGCACCGAAATTGGCACAACGCCTGCAGCATCCTCAACGCCGCAACTGTTACCACCACGGAAGAGGTTGCCATCGCATTAGCTCTGACCGGCCCCTCCACAAAAGTAGTCGTTAGCGATTCCCAACAGGCAATTCGTAACTTCGATGAAGGTCGTATATCCCGACAGGCACACACTATCCTCCGATCTCTCCCCTTACCGTCTACACCTCGTCTTCTCATGTAAACTCCAGCTCATGAGGCGCTCAGCGGGAACGCACAGGCACATGTTCTAGCCCGAGAACTCAGCTACCGGCCGGAGCACCCTCCTCAGACTGCCGCTTCCTCTGACACTCCCCAAGGCACTCATTCACGCCTTGTTACATACACGGACATCCTCCAGCATTATCGGCTCGAACGGTGTCTATACCCCGCTGCACACCGGGAACTATCCCGGCGCGAGGCCGTCCATTGGCGTAAAATACAAACAGGAGCCTTTCCCAACCCGTAGCTATATTGCAAAATTTTCCCAAATCTTATTGCACCTAGCTGCAAACACTGCTCACAACCGGCCACATTCATTGACATGGTGTGGACATGTATACGACACAGCGCAGACAATACAGCTACAGTGGGTGCGTGGGAGGCCCTCCTGCGTACCACCGAGCTCGCCCAACAGCGCCAGCTCATTTTGCGCGCATTGGCGGCCGCAGAGTCCCATGGGATCCCTGCTGACCTTCTCTAAGCAGTGCAACCAGTCTTTCGGCTGGTTCCCCTTCTTTGGGAGTAAATAAAGAGTTTATCATCATCATCTGCAGGAAAGGCCTGTGTGAAAGCCTTGCCTCCCGCCTCCGCTCTCTGAAACCTCAAGCTGAACTACCCCCCTAACATCTTGGTGGAGGCGCTTTCGGTCCCCTTGCCACAGCTCCTCGTATTTCCGCGCCAGAAACCTGGATTTGGGCAGTGGACGCCATCTCCCCGAGCTCACCCCACCGACTGCCACAGCAAGCATGACATCCCAGGACGCATCACCCGCTACGCAACCTCCACCTGCCCCCATGGTCTAACCAAAACCCCCCATCCGCCTATTTTTAATGGCGAAGACAAGACGGATGTTGAAGATTGGCTCGATGAATACAAAAGGTGCAGCAAGAACAACCGATGGGATGCTAGCATAATGCTTGCCAACATCATCTTCTATCTAGCGGGAGCGGCGAAGACCAACCATAAACAGGAGATGCCTCCTTGGGACACCTGCAAACAAAATCTTCAGGACTTGTTTGCAAACCCGATTGGGCGAGCTCTAGCAGCCAAAAAAGACCTGGCTACTAGTGCTCAATCGTCAACCGAATCACACCTCGCCTACATGCAGGACGTCCTCGCCCTGTGTCGAAAGGCGAACACCTCCATGACCGAAGATAATAAAGTAGGCCATATACTAAAGCTTATCGCTGATGATGCATTCAAAATACTTCTTTGCAAAGACTGCTCTACGGTGGACTCAGTCTTACAAGCCTGTCGCCGTTTCGAACAAGTGAAGCAGCGCCGCGTCGTCCATCTGTTTGAGCGCCTTCCAAACACGGCGACTACATCCTCATGTGACGATCTGCCCACTTTGCAGCTGCTTTAGAGTCAGAACAACATCACTACTATCGTCCACAGGGAAATCGAGGCCTTGGCTCCTGTTACACTTACATCACCTCCTCCAGAGCCAACAATAGCTATGTACAGGCTGTCGTCTGCCAAGAATTCGTGAATGTGGCCCTGGTCTCCAATCCTACCACGCCACCCCCTGCACTACAGCCAATACCAGTGGTTGCTGCTGCTGCCACAGACCTTCCTACCCGCCGCGCTGCCCTACCCGCAATTCTGCAGAGTGGCGCACATCTCACGATACGCCTATTTGCTTCGTCTCCTGTCGGGCTGGCCATACGTTCTGCTATTGTCTCAGCCGCTCGGCTCCCCCCATCTCGCCCCTATATAAAGCCCTGTCCACCATGACTACTATGCACCACGGCGCCTTTCTGTCACCCCAGCAAAGCTCCGTACCGAGAACATTGAGCAAGCCCGTGGTCCTAGCCGTTAGCCATCGCCTCCAAGCCCACCGGTCCCAATAACCTACTCCTTGCCGCAGCTTGTCCCCAATGTATTAGGGCGCCTACTCGAGAAACAAGGCAACGCAGCGCTCGGACGCGACGCTGCGTTACCAACCCGGGAAGCCAACTGTGTTTCGACAATCACACGACGCCGCAACCTGATCAATGTCCTCGTAGATAGAATCCCTGTCCCCGCTCTCATTGACACTGCAGCCCATATTTCAGTCCTTAATTCTTCGTTCCGCCAATGCCTCAAAAAATGTTCTTACGCCTGCTAACACCTCTACAGTTCGTGTTGCGGATGGCAACACTGCTACCATCATCGCAATGTGCACTGCGTGCGTTAGCATCGCCGGCCACCACATGGTTGTGCTCTTCACCGTAGTAAGTACTTGTCCTGAAGACGTCATTTTAGGCCTAGCCTTTTTTAGCAGCCCATTCCGCTCTCATTAACTGTTCCTCCGGACGTCTGCGTCTAGCCCTGCCCCATTGTATTCATGACCCTAGTGCTGACCATTCCCAGCCTCGCCTCCACTCCAGTACATTTACTCGACTACCTCCCGAGGCGGCAGTATTCGTGCCGGCCCATGTCACCTTTTTCTTCCCTTCCTGATGGCAACTACGTTGTCAACCTCATCACCAACGTCCCTCTACAGCGCAACATCGTCCTACCTCATAACATTGTACACGTCACGAATAACCTCACCTACATTCCCGTACTCAACTTCAGCATGTCTTCGCAAGTTCTCCAGGAGGGCATTTTTCTTGCCGAGCTGTCACCTTTGTCCAGGTTTAACATATCTGCAGTGCTGTCCGACCGTCACGCCGAGGTACCTGCTCAACCTGTCCCGTTATATACTCCAGAGGATCGTATCTCAGCTATGATTGCCTCTTACCTGCGTCCCAAATATGCCAGTGTCATTGCCGGCCTTTTGCGGTCATACAGCGACATATTTGACTTCGGTCACGGATCCCTAGGACAAACGTCCGTCAGCACACATCGAATCGATACTGGCGATTCACCGACAGCCTTACAGAGTTGCTCTTTCCAAACGCCGGATCATTCACGAAGTGGAGAAAATGTTGGCCAGCAACATTATTGGGCCGTCGAGCAGCCCCTGGGCGTCTCCGGTAGTACTCGTCAAAAAGAAATACAACAGCTGGAGGTTTTGCGTAGATTATCGACAGCTAAACAAGATAACAAAGAAAGACGTGTACCCTCTCCCAAGGATCGATGACGCCCTCGACTGCCTGCATTGTGCCAAATACTTCTCCTCTATAAATCTCCTTTCTGGATATTGGCAGATCTCTGTTGACGAAACAGATCGTGAAAAGACGGCTTTTGTCACCCCGGGTGGCCTCTACCAATTCAAGGTGATGCCTTTCGGTTTATGTAATGCCCCTGCGACCTTCGACCGCATGATGGACTCCTCACTACGTGGGTTCAAATGGACCACATGTCTGTGCTACCTCGAAGGACGTCATTGTATTTTCATCAACCTTTGAGTGCCAACAACCATCGCGTTTCGGCTATTCTTGCCATCTTCCGAAGAGGTGGCTTTGAGTTGAACTCTAAGAAGTGTAGCTTTGGTCGTCGGGAACTCAAACTTCTAGGACATTCGGTCAACACCCATGGCATCCTGCCAGACCACGACAAAATTAGCGCTATAAGTGGTTTTCCTATACCGAAATCTCGCACGTACGTAGCTTCCTCGGACTTAGCTCATATTTCCAGCGATTTGTGCCAAACATCGCGGAAATCGCCCGTCCACGTATGCAGCTTGTGAAAAAAGAGGTCTCCTTTTCCTGGGGCCACGAACAATTGGCCGCCTTCGCCGCTCTTATTGCCCACTTCACCGGTCCGCCAGTGTTGGCTCACTTCAATCCGTCAGCGTGCGCACCGGCGCAAGCGGTCATGAAATTGGTGCCGTTCTCGCACAACGTCAGCTCGGTTCCCCTCGCGTCATCGTCTATGCCAGCCGACTGCTCTCTGCAGCGGAACATCATTATTCCATAACTGAACGGGAGTGCTTAGCCCTAGTTTCGGCCATTGAGAAGTTCCGCCCTTACTTGTATGGGCGGCCATTCGCAGTAGTCACTGACCACCACGCACTGTTTTGGCTTTCTACACTCAAAGACCCTACTGGCCGCCTTGGACGTTGGGCCTTGCGCCTTCAGGAGTACAATTTTTCAGTAGTTTATAAGTCTGGCCAGTTGCATCGAGACGCCGATTGCCTGTCCCGTCATCCAGTCGACCCGCCAAGCCAACATGAATGTGACAATGACGCTTGCGTGCTCTCTATTTCTGATTTCTCTAACATTCGCCATGAGCAACGTCAGGACCCTCAGCTTCGCGAAATTATCAATCGCCTCAGCGCCCATCGCCATGACCCTTCCCTTCGTTTGTTTCCGCTCAACGACGGCACCTTACACGGGCAAAATATGCGACCTGATGGCCCCGAACTTCTACTAGTAGTCCATCAGCACCTATGCACAGCCGTCCTTGAACAGCTTCAAGCCGTTCCCACAAATATTTGGCATTAAAAATAAGTATGAATAGTTTTTCGCTCTAACATTGCAATATAATGTTCATTCGAGACACTACTAATTGTGTTAGCATATATTTATTCATCTGAAAAAATGTCAATTAATGCCAATTTCAACCAGTTTTGCTCAAAGATCGTGGTTTGTTTATTAAATGCGCCAATGCTCCAAAATTATACAAAATGGTTATCTTCTAAGTTTGTGTATGCTACCATTACAAGAGTACGCATATTTTTGGCTGATTCGATAATTTAAGCCTGTGTGGGACCAGCATAAGCTATTTTTCATCCATTTTAATATGAAAGTTTAAATAACGAGCTGAAATAAATAGACAATGCAACTTTTCATTCTTTTACTATTAGGTTGTCATGCCGAACAGTCGAGACTGGTAAGCTGTACAGCTTACAATTTGCACATGGGATGCAGATATCAGATTCAATATATTAGATTGTGTAATAAACGCATTCAACGATCTATACACAAGCACATGTTGGAAGGCATATAATCAAATAGTAACACTTATATTTCAAGTGGGGAAAGTGCAAACTTTTTTGCGCCTAACAATGTACCTCAAAACAGCATGAATGAGTGTCAAATACGTATGCGGTGCTACCTCCTGCATTGACTATTTTATTGACTTGTCGATCTCATCGGCAGTATTAACTTTCTCACAAGTATTTATAGTCGCATTATTTCCCCACTTCACACTATTTTTCACATCGCATACATCTCAAGCTCATGAGCCTCATTTTATGAACTTTATCAGCCTCATTACCGTTTTAGTCATCCTATCTGCTTCAGATAACGCTAAATCTTCACCGCCTCAAATTTTTGTTATATAATGTTCGTGGCGCCTATTGCTCCAGCGTTTTATTTCTCAGCTAAAAAAACGTTTTTGACAGCTCGTATGCTGCTTGTTCTGTAAAAGAAGCCTAGAAAAGTGTACAATCTTCGCAAATGTTTTTCCTCCTCATGCTTTGCATCAATATGTTCCTAAACACTCTGAAACATTGCAGCCTATTTGCGTTCAGCCGTTATCTGAGCCTATACACTTGGTAACGTAAGAATAGTGCCTTTCATTATAAGCTAAAAAAAAAAACTTTTTTGCTATGAGCCTGAGGGAAAACAACTGGCGCCATCAATAGAGCGGCTTTGAGACAATATATCAATAAGGGCGTTCTCAAGAGTTACTGGAACGTTAGCGGTCTACCACTACAGCTAAGTATAATGCAATTTCAGCAAAGACTCCTCTCGGAACCATAGTCATAAGAGGAACAAAAGATTCGATGAGTTGGAGCGGATTCATTCTAGGGCAGCGCGAAAAGCAGGAATAAGCGAGTTACGGGAAACATATACCGCTGTGTCCAGTTTCTAGCAGTGCCGAGCGAAGTGTATTATCATCTCAGGATAACATGAACGTAACATGTGGCTAAATTGTGCCGCATGCGAAACAACTTTCTTTTTGTTACAAATTTAGGAAAATTTATTTGCTTAGACCAAACAAAACTTTCGAGCTGCTTACAGGGTGGTTTCGACCAAGTTGCCCACGATTGCAAAAATGACGCTCGAATATGCTTAATGCAAAGATTCTCTATAAAAAAGCAGCCTGTACAAAATCAATAGTATGTAGCTGTTTCTTCCTTCACTATTAGTATCTAAGAAGATACGCTTTCTCTTATAAAACGTAAGAAAGTAGTGACATCAACATCAAGGTTTTTACGCCGTTATTGGAGATAATAAACATTTTTACTAACTAGAAATAGAGCTTCAGAAACAGTCAGCTTTCTCATTCATCCAGACAGATTGGTCGATGCCTAATAGGCCTAAGGTCTTGTATCGTATAAATGGCAGGTTCTTACTCAATACCTGAAACAAAGGCCACCCGTTCTTCAGGTTTTGATTTGGTACATATCAGTTTATTATTTCTATAAATGGTAATAATGTTGGCACAGCCGTTTACTTCTTCTACTTTTTGCTGTATCTAATAACCTACTAAGCATAATGAGAACACCAAAGCCCCAAAGAATAATTACTGATAGGTGATGCATTTCTGCAAAAGAAATTAACATGTAAATTATGGACCATACAGTCTCCACAATCTTAAAAATCCTGGCAGTGATCTATGTTATAACACATGAAACATTTCGATAATTATTTTGATACGGTTTTCTACATGTATGCCTACATTTAAAGGGGAATATAAACAATATTCT
>JAJIZL010004704.1:0-14115 GCA_023969395.1 Amblyomma maculatum | reverse complement strand
AAGCTTTGCGAAATCTTTCTACATAAAATTGTAACATGCTGTGGGAGACATATTTCATCTGCCTTGGCACTGAGTTTGAATTTTAAATCTTTCCAAAGCAGGCTAAATAAGATGCCATTTTACAATTTAGGGTCGCTGTTGAACGAAAGATAAAAGGGAGCCTACAACGCGAGAACCATGCAACAACAGATTAACAGGCCACAAGAAAAAAAAACTGGTTGGATATAGCTTGGTGCTTCTTTACTCAACAACCTTATTTTACTTTTGCGTATAGCAAAAAAAACAACAGTATGTCGGTATTATCGGTGACTACGAGCAATAACCCAGCGGCCATGCAGCTCCTATACTATTTCGGTTGCCATTCCTTGATTCAACTGTCTTCAAACATGACAAACGCTCATGCCGGTCGCTAGATGACACCACTTTTGCATAGGGTCTATAGCATTTTTAGAGTACAGGACTTCCTTTCCTGGCTTCAGTGGTGTCGACATAACCGGTAAGCAGTTATAGGGTAACAGGCACTACCCAACCTGGGACACAAGATTCTGCTCAGCCTTCTGCAACCAGCCATATCTGGAACAGACATCTCGGATGCTCTGGTCAATGGCAGATTCAGATCATATGAGACAAGGGCGAAGTTCAAGAGTACCCAGAATATGGTACCCCAGGTGGCCACCTAGGGGGCCTGTGTGCAAAATTTCTTGCAAAATAAAATTTCTTCCTCCTCAGCCTTTTTCGTCCATACAAATGAGAGTGGCAGAGGAAGAAACCATACCTACCTACATTTATTTATATATCTTTTTTTTACTCACATACCTCACAGGCCCCAACTAGAGTATTATGTGAGGGGGGTTACATCAAAAACAGGGGTACGAAAAGAAGCAAATAGAACAAAGTTATTTGAACATCGTTATACAAATAGCTAACAGCCAACCACAAAGTTGAATACAGTAAAAAAAACTTCAGATCAAGAGCTAAGCACCACACCAATCAGCCACTCAAATGACACACTAAGCAATGCATTTTAGCAAATAGAATCACTAGCGCTATTTACAACACTGAAATTAACAAGTGAAGCTCTCATTTTTTATTCCTCTCAATTTATTGACCATGCAATGCAAAAGCAAATACTCTTGGCAATGATATTTTTACTTCAAGGACCACAAGCTATATAAGCAGGTAATAAAAGGAAGTGAAGGAAAAGCCCATGCTCATGTGTAGCAGACTGCGCACAAACTATTATGCAGGGGAATGTTTACTTTATCTATGTACACTATGTACAAAGATACTGTCCATGTCTACCTTCTGGCTACTTAGGTGTGATGAATGGAAGTCTGCCATCAAGGACAAAATTTACTGGACCACTCCACAGCAGCATATCACTGCACACACTCGTGGTAAAACACCAGGTGATGAGACTGGCTCTAGGAGCATGCGTGTCCTTCCTTACCAACAAGGATGCTATTTTTATGGTACTGAGCTGCTGCTTATTGATTGCCTGGGGCATGCTGCAAGGCACTTTTGCAGCAGTGGCATTCTGCTGACTCACCAGCGTGAGCAGGTGCCTTTTGTTTCCTTGCGCGGCGACTTGCACACTATTGCGATAATGCACATCTTCGGCACTGCTTAGTGCAGCGTATCAGCATAAATACACCGCCGCATGCAACGCATTAATTACAAAAAGTTCCAGCCTGCACATCGCTGCTTCTTTTTATTTGCAGACATACAAGATGTTGCAAACTTGAGCATGCACTGGGGAGCACCTATACACAATACCAATGAATCAGGCTAATGATGTAGCTAAAAACAAAATATAAAAACTGGCTGAGTGGGTATTGCTCATATCTGCTCAAGATATCAATTGCATCTGTCCATGAGTTATCGCTTATCCAAACACTTGGCGCCGAATTCTCTAAGGTGCTGTATGTTTGGTGACCGCCCCTTAACTGATGCAATAGAAATGCCATCTTGTTGGTAGATCATTTATTATGTAGCTCCATTGCAAAACTACATTCATGAGAACTGTGGAAGTGTCCATTCATATTGATATGCATCTAGTATGGTGGCTCATAATGGCACAATTGCTTTTTGCGACATGTGAATCAAATTAGCAGATTAGGAAGCTTGGGCAAGTAGGTGACAGTATTTTTGGCACCAGTGGCATAGCCAGAAATATTTTTTTTTTTGGGGGGGGGTGTTATAAGCTGCCGGCCGAATGCAACAGACAAAAAAGACCTACCGGAAGGGGAAGGCGGGGTAAGGGAGGTGGATGCAATGTTCAGAAAATTTTGGGGGGCGTTCTCTGACACCCCTCCTCCCCCTCCTGGCTAAGCCCCTGCTTGGCCAGCCCTAACAAAACACAAATGAGGGAGAAGACACATACACACACAGTTACGGTGCCTCCCTCGTCTATGCGCCAAGAATGAAATCTAGCACTGATTGAGGAACCATGCATTATTCCTTATTCAAAGAACACTTTACCTCATATGCACAAGTCACAGCACTAAATGTTTCTATTGTTCTTCTCAACGTTACACTAACTTATGATTTCTGCTTGTACATAGATCCCAATTACTAAATCGAAACCACAGTGCCACCTGGCCCTTCAAATGTAAGGAGAAAGTAAACTACAATTTTAGAAATACGCTGTTGACAGCACTGCATTCGTTCTTTTATTTTCCTAATATGGCCTTTTAATATGCTGCGTTTAAAAGTGCTAAAGGCAAGCATAATCATCACTGCGTAAAAGCTGCTGGGTAAGTGCATGAGACGCACCTTACCATGCCAGTTAGTCAGCGGGGTGCCAGTAGGACAACAAGAGCAGAGAAGCACGCTCTTGACGACCAATAAGAAGCAACAGAAAGCATGAAAATTGGCATGCTTTAAGGGAAGGATTGGGCATGCTCCCAACATTGGCCTTGTCACAAGGCGTTTCACTGTTAGAGCATGTGCAGACATCTACTAAATGAACAGCTAGTCAAGTTTAGTAAAGTATCTAACATCAATTTGTTTTCGACACTGAATATTGCTAAGGACAATGAAGATGAAGCGGGCAGTGGCACAGGCATGAGCACTTGCTCCAGGCCCGCTCCCATTATTAAAAACCATTGCATCACCATCGGTCAAAAAGCCCCTCAAAAGAGGTAATCCAGCTGTATAACATAATGTCTTAGCCAGCTGTCAAGCAGCTCATCTTTGGAACTGCTGTAGGTAGCACTTCGTGCGTAACAGCAAAAAAAGCAGAAGGCAATATTCAGATATAAGCACAAGGGTCGCATTCCACAGCGTACTCACCTCTTGCTGCTCCCTGCCCTTCCGCCACTTGAAAGGTGGGTATCCAATTCCATTTCAATATTCTCTGCAAATACATGCAAACAGAAACAATTCAAGTAGAGTTTGCAACCTCATTACTAGGTCATTAACAAGACGCTTATGCTTGCAAGCTTACTTCATGCACTGCACAAAGAGTAATGCATGTATCCATGCCAAACATTTTTTACAAGCGACCCATACTTGATACTCCTTGCATGCAAGCTACAATGAAAAACATTGTTTACAGCAAAGAGAAAACCTTAAAGGAGCTCCAAAATGTTATTTAAGCATATCGTTCTGCCTCTTGGTTACTTAGATAGTGACACTATCACTGGTGGTTGTTTTGTGTATTATCCAGCATTTATGTTTTAAGTTGCGCGCGAAAAATGAGTTCGGGCCACTGGCGGTGCTGGCACACAGTAGCCATATTTGGCAGCATATGTGATATCACTGGGGGGGGGGGGGCTCAGTCAAAAAAAGTCAATGGGTCCAATTGGGAATTTCCCAATTGAAATGAATGGGTCAAAAACCAATTGTGTTTTCGCCACCCATTGGGCCTGACCATTTGATATGAATTGGTGCTCCCAATTGGAAATAATAGCTCACGCATGAAGACCAAATGGTTCACCAATTGAACTCAAATGGCATACCCATTGAGTCCCAATGGTTTGAACTCATATAGCTGAAAAAAAAAGAATGGAAATGCAATTTCAATGTTGTGTCCAGAAGTTATAGGGGAGCCGACTTCTATCCAAGTGGAATGAAATTACAATTTTTTACAGAAATCATATGAGACAAGCAAGCATTACAAACACGGAACTAATACAGATTCAATGTATGTATCCACAGGTTGCAGACTTATATACTCCATTCTTTGAACAGTGCTGCTGGGACCAGTGACACATTTTTGTTATTCAGAGTTAACTTATTTAATTATGCCTGCACTTAGAGTGAACATGATATAATCAATTAATAAGATTAAGCGGCATATACTTTTTATAAGAACTTAAATTTTTCACTGTTGTCTCTTAATAGAGGTATGTATATCTGTGCACATCTCAGTCAAGGATATCCCTGACTTGACTTTCCCAATTGGAAATGTTTGCTTAGGACCAATTAGAACCAATGGGAAGCCCAATTCGTTTCAAATGGGCGTCCCAATTGGGAGCTGAGGAATCCCAATTGGGATTGAAGTAACCCATTGGGCTTCCCATTAGCTCAATGGGTTTATTCAATCCCAATTGGGACCCCCAAATGGTTTCTTCATTCCAAATTGGGAGTCATGAAACCAACTGGGCGTCCCAATTGGGAGTGGAGAAACCATTTGGGTTGGACAGTACCCATTGGACAAACCATTTGGGATTGGCAAAACCAATTCAATCCGACTGGTCTTCCCAATTGGACCCATTGATTTTTTTTGACAGGGGGGGGGGGGGTTGACGATTGGTCAAACAATAAATTCAAAGCTAAGAGGGCGCATAAGTAAATATCTGTCATATTCTTGTGTTTTCTATAGTATCTACAAAACCAGCATGTTTGCATGGTAATGCTCCAAAGTATTAAAAAAAAACATTGCTACAAGCTCTGGCTATTGTTCGGCCTCGGGTAACTTTGCGTCTCTCTACGCAAGTGGCTTTGCCACGTATAGCTACCCTCTATGCACGTGCAAACTCCTGCCTCAACAGCTGTTTTTTCGCAGGTGATATCTCATTGAAGTTTGCGCTGCCATGAGGACGAAAACTAGGCGGCACCATGCTACTCGAGCTGCGAAGGCACTAGAAGATAGTCTTTTTTATATATTTACCTCTCGGAATGAGCAAAAAAATATGAATGGAAGCTCTGGGCATTCACGAGCAACTGAAGCGGGCAGGTGTACTCGGCGCATTTCACTCGAGCACGCCCTCGAAACTCCTTCGAAGGTTCACCAAAGATTCCGCATTCACTGGCTACAAGCAACGGCGGCAACGATGCGACGCGGTGCTGGCGGTGGCAGGCACTTATAGTAAACATCGATTGAAAAGAGTAACTATCATGCGCATTGGCAGAGCGTGAAAGCTCGTACCGGTACATAATAGAGTTTGCAATGTTTTCAATGCAGTTCTTTTCTCAAAGACTCACCATCACGAGTAACGTCCCTGGCAGCGGCTCACTTTGCTCTCGTCTATCGCCTGACAGTGTTCAGTCAGATTAACGCGCGTGAGCACACTTGTTGAGAGCTTACATCCCTTTGGATTATGTATAATATTGCGTAGCCGTCGGTTGCGTGGATTGGGATTGTCAGCGCCAGATCACAGTGGAGCGCAGGAAGGCCAGCGAAATTTCCCGCAATCGCACCACTCCTTTTTCTTGCCTAGCGGTCAGCTTCATTGTCAGTAGGAAAAAAAAACTCATGTATTTATATCTATGGGAACCCGCGTTCTCTTTTTTGATGCAACGCGGATAAAATGTATTTTCAGCTAATCCTGCTGTTTTTTTTCAATGATTTGAACCCATGCATGCCAAATGGAATTGATGAAAAACTAAAATGGAAATTCATCACCTGCGTGCTGGGTGTTTTTTTTTTTTTTAATGTGAACCTTTTGATTTTCCTCAGCTGACTTCCCCTATTCCTCCGACTTATTGTGTATAAAGTTTAATCAGCCTCAGCCTCGCAGGACGCAAATTCGGAACACATTCTCAGCAGTGAAGCAGGCTGTATTCTGTTTGATGCAATGAAGCAATACCTCTTTTGAATGCATCTTTGCAATAGTTTGATACCTTGCTTGAATTTGCGCGACTGATTTAAGCGTCATCCTCAGTATTACTGGAAATGTCTCAGTTCCCTTGGAGGTGTGCAGGCAATTTAAAGATTAAGGCCATGAAAGATGAATGCACACAGAAAAAGCCTCTATTCACTGAAGATGGCCGCATCAAATGCAAAGCTGGTGACGCATCTGATGGTGCCGTAGGCTCCTCACTGTAAAATGTTGGAGACTACTTCCCTCCTCCCCCCATTCACTGCTGCCTTAACACGAACCCCGATAGGTAGATACAACTGGGCGCCGTACACCGCTCTGCAAACGTCGCCGCAAGCCACCAGCTAGCGGCCACTTCGCTCCCTCCCCCTTCCCCAGTCCTACGTAACGTGAGTCCCGATAAATACAACTGGGCGCCGTAAACCGCCAGCCACCAGCTGACGGCTACTTGACTCTTCCACTAAGGGGACCCAGTAACTCAACTTCCGACAATGAAGTTTTGTTTCTCTCTGTACTGACGCGCAACTGCCGATAATGCTGCTAGCCCTACTGCCATTGCAATGAGAAACAGAAATAGGGAAAAGGTACGCCCATGTAAACACAGTTACAGCACTTACCTGCCAATTCTTCACCATTTACATGATAAAATTTATCCTCTTGCGGTCATCTCTTGGCATGCCAACACCAATAAGTCTGCCTTTCGCAACATTCTTTGTAGTCTGTGGCTTGTATGCTTTTACAAGCGATACGTGCACGAAAGCTTTCCCCCGTAATCGTATACCGCATAGGCTATTATGGAGCTTCCATGCCACGCGACAAACTACCTGCAGGCAGCGACTGGCTGATATGAAACAATGAATATCTCCGTACAACTTAATCTCTAGGAGCACCGCACACCATGACCGCGCACCACGTGTTCACCCCGCCGCCTCTATATATCACTCTAAAAAAATCCATAAATTATACGTAGCAACCCTCGATAAAAGAGCATACAGCTGCTTTGTTCTACTTAAAACGGACACAACGGTAATAATGCATTCGCGAAGGGGGTTACTAAGATGTGGACAAAATTCACTTGAGACCGAAAAGCTGCAAACCAAGTGCTGGGTTATGTTGTGCTGTTGTTTTCATTCACGAAATAATGTAGATCTGCTTTTGATAAGCCCCCAAATTAACAAACGCGATGCATAAGAGTCGTGGCGGCGCTTCTTTCCTCCCCTAAGGGCTGATACGCAGCCGTATCTGCCTTTATATGCCCTCCTTTTTACGTAGTTAACGAGTGTTCCCGTTCCGTGTTTTGAAAAATTAGGGTTATGCAACTGTGGTCGCTGTGGTGGTGATTATGATGCTGATCTAACTGAGCAACGCAGATTGAGAAAAAAAAAACATCATTTTTGCCAGCAGGTGAGAAAGATTTCGTTGTTTGTTCATATGGTGCTGGATGTGCGCGGTGATTGTTTCTTCCATTGACCACAGTCAAGAGCCTCTTACCGCAAAAGGAATTTAACCAATGCTGTCACTAATCCGTTCAATGAGATAACCTATACCGATCTTTGCGCAGCCTCTCTTACCCATGCGAGTGCGAAATTAGCGAGCGGAATGTATGTCCGTTCATCGTTGAGTTATCAAGGTTTCCGTGCGTTTCTTAAAGCCAGCAGCGGTAAAAAACATTTGTTTGGACTATGCGCGGGACTCGTCACTGCTTCGCAAAAACAGTCAGTATCGGCGCCTGCTTTAACAAGCGTAGAACTGATGGAGAAGAAACGCACGAGCGCGATACACAAGCCTTGGTAGAAGTGTATTTACACCACAAGCCAAAAAAGGAAGCAAAAGCGGGTCGATCGAATTACGTGACCGTCATCTCTTTTGTTGCCGGGGGGACTGTCGGATTGCTGCAGCATAAAACCTTTTCTTTATGGCTTGACGATCTCGGCAGGAGCTTTATTATCATTCTTTTTGTTTGTAGTGCGCTTCTCGGTCGGAAATACAACCAACGCTGTGAATAAGGCGGGTTAATAAATTGTCAACTGTGACTTCCCTCTATTCTCTGTAAACTGTCTTCTCTTTATTCGAACTGGCTCATTTTATAAATTTTCTATTTTCGCTAGTGTCAGGACCACCATTCTTTCATTCTTAATTTGATTTAGTTCGCGATGCCTCATTTCGGTGCAGGTCCCCTTAACTTTTCTTTTTCAATTCATGTTGTGAGAGCCACAAACGAGGAAATTGGGGCATAGGTTGTGGGCAAAAAAAAGCTTTAGATGCTTCGGACAGACTGAAAAACATTTTACAGCTATATCGCGTGGATCCAGTAACTATGATTTCTGGCTGTACTAAAGGCAGATCCCGCAAATGTGGTACGCTCTTCTCTCCAATTGCGTCCTACAGGTCGAAGCAGTATTACAAAATCTGACAGATATCTCAAAATTTTTCTTTAGGTACATCACCCGAAGCAGGATTTCCTTACATCAACTTCATATTTGTTAAAATATTGCAAGTTCAATGGAATATGTTTCCAGACATAAAAAAGGAAAGATAGCCATGTCATCATGCAAATAACCACTGCAACATTCAGATAGAGCCATTTCCGCCCAATTTTCACCAACGCTGTAAACAACAGGTCGTTAACCTATTACTCTGCACTTACGCTGATCCGTTGCGTTTTGAGGAAGCGTCACCGCATGGTCTTAACTGAAGATCCGTGCAGTGAAGCGTCCCCAAGATGCGACAGGGCCTTTTGCGAAGAGGCACCACTGCTACTACAGCGTACTGCAAAATATGACGTGCACTGACGATTATGGTCAACATAGGTTGTAATCACTGTAGTTTTTATATGCATTGATGTGACATTGTACCAAGTGTAAAAGTAAAATGTAAAAAAATGTCTGATTGTGTTTTATCCCGGCGAAATCAAAACCGAAACGAAATGCACTTTGTGCTTTTCATTTTTTCAACACGGTTGTTAAAGTGCTGGAACCCGTCACTTTAGTCATTGCCTCGTCTTTGTCATTGCTCGCAATGGCGGACGTCAGCGAACTTCAATGTTTGTTCGAAGTACTTTTTCAGTTGTGAACCGTCATTAGTGTGCTGTGTTCAGCTTGTGAATACAACTATAATAGGGCGTTCGCTCGTGTAGTGCCGTCGAAATGCGATATTCCGCGTAAAGGCCCATTTTGAGTCTTGCTAACTTCTCAGCGTGTGTGCTTCATTGTGCTGTGTTCTGTTGAAGGATGGTTGCTCTGTGTCCAGTTTGAAAGGATCGGAAGGAGGAGGCTTGGGCAGTTCTATTCAATGTGACAACAAGTTGGATCTGCCAAATATGCAGCAGTACTTTTGCTGAACCTGGATAAGGTGAACAGCTGTCTCCATAACTGCATTTTGTCTTTAGAGGTAAGCAATGTTTACAATCTGAATTTAAAGCACTTGTGCACATTTTGAATTAAGACAAGTTAGAGAACGACGTATTGTATCGTACTGCTGCAGTATGTCTTTAAGCCTCTAAATAGTGTTGTAGGTGCTTCATTTCAACTGCCGTAGAGGGGTCAAGACACCTGTGGGTTAAGTTCTTGACGATTTGTTGTGAGCTGGCGTGTTGCAGAAAGGCTGCAGCATGATTATAAACCCGGTCGTTTTGTATTTAAGAAAATGCTACCGTGTGTATTCAATGCTTTTTGTGACTAGCTTCAGCAGGAGGCAGATTGTGTTTTTTTTTGTGGAAGTGCTTGAAGTTAAGCAGTAATTTGCGCACTTCTGTGTCCTGTTCTACGCATTTCAGCTCGTGCTAGTTCCCGTATTCTTGTGTGTTTTTTATGTGTTCATGTATGCCCGTGCTAGCTTAAATTTATAGTTGGTGATCAAGATAAGAGCAGTATTTTGTGTACACAGGTACTCAGATCACTTCTGTAACATGTACGTTTTTGGCTGGATCTTTTTACTGCTGGATCCATCCAACTTATGATTGCGATCCTGTTGGTATTAAAAACAAAGGATAATTTCTCTGCGTCTGGATTTACGTTTTTCATCGCATGAATATTTTTTTATGCTCATCTTGGTGTCTGGGTGCCTAGACTGTAGGTTCTGACATTTTGATTGCTCTGGATTTGTTATTGGTTTTGGGCTTACTATGGTTTTGGACAGGCATTGACAGATGTTTCTCAGCACGATGATCGTGCTGCCCAGACAGACAAGTCCCCTTGTCGAAATGTTGGCTTGGCTTGCGAACTCAGGCTCCCATAAAACCCTAGGTCAGTGCTCTTTTATGCCGTAGACATCTTCTTTCTCTTGTTCTTACTTTGGTTTTATGGGTCACACAAAATGTTGACTTACCTTTCTCTTTTTCTTAAAATTATTGCTTAAAACAGATTAATACAGTGCAGTAGTGATAGGGGCAAGGAAGACAGACTGATGCAAATACAGGAACTAAAAACGCTGCTTAGACTTGAACTGGCTTATAGAGCCACCAGTTCAAAGACAATACAAAAAAAAAACACATCATGCAAATATTACATGATTACTTTGTTGTTCCAGTCCTTCCCTCTAATGTTTAACATGTTCATCGACATTTAAGAACGCTTTTCCACTCAAGTGCATGGACTGCATGGTAACACACTTGAAAAAATTTTGAAATGCCCCGAGCTTCTGCCATCAGTCTTGTGTTGGTGTCACAGCATTTCTGCAGAACTCTTCCTTTAAAGGCAGGTTTGAAGTTCTTACACTTCCTGCAGTATTTGCTTACCTCACTCGAGTTTCAGTCTGTGTTTGAGTTTTCTTGAGTGATATATATCCTGCTCTCTGAGACCTCATTCTTCAAAGGTGGAGTTAAAGTATGTTGACAGCAACTTCAAAAAACTTGATCTACATCTTTGTTCATACAGTGTGAAGATCATATTGTCTCTCAATGAAGTGGAATTTGTATTGGTCCATGTGTTTCGCCGCTCTTGAGTGATATATATGTCTCTTCAAGACTGTTTCAGGATCAGTGCACCGAGCGTGATGTAAGCCATGATCTTTAGGTTTATGGATGCTGTCCTTAAAGTTCTGAATGATGTAAGGGGGTGTTTTGAGGCATGTGTCCCAATATGTAGCCATGGTCGCTGTCTGCTTTAAAATGTTATGGTAACCATTCAGTGCCCAGCTGATGACCATATTAAGTGTCTGGATTTGTGCTTGTATTTCAAACCTAAACATGTATGATGAGCATGGGAGCTAAGGGGCAACAAGCCAGTTCTTGTGCATGCCTCGGCACATTCGAAACTAGTAAAGAGACCTATAGTAAGTTGTTGCTTCATGAGCGCTCTTAAAAAATCATGCGCATGCCAATAGGAAGATACATTTCAGAGCCAACTGCGCTGTATTAAAGAAGCCAGGTATCCAGCGAACCTTTTTACTGCTGTAGCAGAGAGCTTTCTGCTATCAGGAAGCGACCTAAGGCAAACAATATGCAAAGGAAGGTGTCTATGATACTGTGTTTACAGATTGGGCAGAACGAGAGAAAGAAGATGGCTACACAGTATAAACAGCACTGAACAGAGGTTGAGGAGAAGCCTCAGTTTGCAAGCCAAAGAAATGTTTTGACAAGAGGACTTGTCTTTGTATGGGTGCAGATGAAGACGTCTTGTCGAAATGTTGGCTCGGCTTAGGAACCTAGGCTCCCCGTCAAACCTTGTTCAGTGCTTTCATATTGTATCTACATACTGTATCACCCAACCTAAAAAAGATTGGAAAGAAGGCATGAGCTTATGTTTTCTCCGTGCCAAAGATATTCAACCAGTGGTGTAAAAAAAATAATTTTGAGAGCCCTGTAGAACCCGTCTGTGTGGCCAAACATTGCCTCTACCAGCTAAAGTGCAAAACAAAATGTATTTCACTCTCCTGTCGTGTGGAAATATGTATATCAGCCAGAGGAAGGTGTCTAAACACAAGGTTGCAGGAGGCTAGAAGGATCTGAAAGAGGTCAACTTGGGTGAGCTCAGCCAAATTAGCAGCATCTGTAAGAACTGCTCACCTGCCCTTGGAAAAACAGCTGTTCTGTACAAGGGCTATGACATTCTCATATGAGTGAGAGCAAAACCTCAGGCCTTCTCAAATTTCTTTGATATATGTGTCAGCAACCCGTCCGTGCACCTGAGGAGAAGAGTTGTTTTTAAGCCAATGTGAGCATGTTATGTTAGATTTACGGAAAGGGGTCATCATGGGCATCGCCAGAAGGGTGCAAAAAGGGCATGTGGCCGCCCCCCTCGCAGCTGTCTATAGGATGCAGTTGAGTTGGTTTTGCCTCCCTGTACACCCCACCCCCCCATTCAAAAAAAATTCCTGCCAACACCCATGTTATACCTTTGTCGCACGGGAAGTCTCAATGTCCATTGAGTGAATGGCAATTGACATTTTATATGGTCATCGAGATGCACCACTGCCACATGGCGAATTTCAATGGTCATTGAGTAGTGAGCGTGCGATCCGACAAATCGAGCCGTGGGCAACAACATCTAGTAAAAATATGTGGTGAAATATTACACTAAGGCGGATATTACACTGTATTTTTTTAATTAAAGTTCGTTCAGAGAAGGGTATTCAAATACCTCACAGCTTGGCATAACCCACAGGAACTCCAGGCGAGCAATGCTGGAGCGATGACGAATGGTTTGCATTTGCCGCATTCGTTTTGTGCCAGGATTCTGACACAGCTCGGTGGTTGTCTTCACTGCGTTCGTTGTTGCTATCGTTTAAAGTACATATGAGCTCTCCTTGGTCTTGGCTCTCGAAAAGCATGGTAAAAGGCGAGCATGATCAAAATGCTGTGGCATGCCGTGCTGCCATATAAGAAAAGTTTCAGTTTGTTTGCATCTGAACACCGCAGATAATCTAGAGCGGTCATCTTGACTCCCCAAAATCTAGGTGACGAACTGTGTATTATAGTGTAACACTTTAATCCCGAGGACATTTTGCTTTCTTTTTTTCTTTTGTTTTTCGTCTTGAGGAGAATGCGGGGGTGCTCTTAATGTTCCTTAGCATGCCAGTGGTTATTCTTGACCCTCTTGAGTAAATACTGATCGCGTTCAAGCATCACTGAAAACCGCTGTGTGGACGCGACCGATCCCCATTGAGCTTAATCTCCATCGACTAGATGGGCATTGAAACTTCCCGTGTTACAGCGGTATTAATGATCGCCTGTGTTTGCATGTCTTTCTTGTCCTTGCTACTACTGAGCTGTATTCTTCTGTATCATGAACAAACGTGCTAGGCAGTACATACTATTGATTGAATCTGTTCAAATTGCTTCACTCCTATATATTTACCTCTATCTGCAGACCAAATGATGGTCAGAATTTCCACATTATGTGGCGATTAGAGCAGTATGTCTACTTTTCCTGACCATATAGACATTGCATTTAACGAATGAAGTGTCAAATACGTGCATGGGCACGGTTGCATTGTGTCGTCTTGTTTCAATAAAACGCATTGAATCTATTGTACATGCATATCACATTGTCCCCTTAAACTGTTTAAAGCTGCGATATGGGGCCTGTCATTCAGCTTACAGGTAGATGTATGAAAGAGTGGACAAGTGAGATAACTCTTATGTATTGTTCCCTGTTTCAGTTATTAAGGAAATAATGTTTTTCTTCTCTATGCCATCATAATACCAATTCAGACTTGCCATGATCATAGCAAAACACAGTGGTTTCTTTTATATTCAAATTTCAGCTTGAAGTGAAAAGGCTTGTGGCATTCAGAATAATTTGAAGCTATTTTTGACAGCGTTTCATTAGGGGCAGTGTTGCTTTCTTTTTGAGAAAAGCATTCTTCGTTACCTATTTTGTTGCATCTGTGGGTACCGACAGCCTCTGATCAGTCCATTCATAACTACAGCGCAAACGACAAGACAGATGAAGGAGGGACACCACACAGCACTGTGTGGTGTCCCTCCTTCATCTCTGTCCTTACGTTTATGCTGCAGATATGGATCATCCAGAACACCAACTCGCCCAACAAATGCTTTTGTCGAACTTCATTTCTCGTACAAAGGGCCCTTTTGTTTGTGATTTTGGCAGCGCTGTGTGGTGTCCCT
>JAJIZL010004703.1:0-14117 GCA_023969395.1 Amblyomma maculatum | reverse complement strand
AAGCTTTGCGAAATCTTTCTACATAAAATTGTAACATGCTGTGGGAGCCATATTTCATCTGCCTTGGCACTGAGTTTGAATTTTAAATCTTTCCAAAGCAGGCTAAATAAGATACCATTTTACAATTTAGGGTCGCTGTTGAACGAAAGATAAAAGGGAGCCTACAACGCGAGAACCATGCAACAACAGATTAACAGGCCACAAGAAAAAAAAACTGGTTGGATATAGCTTGGTGCTTCTTTACTCAACAACCTTATTTTACTTTTGCGTATAGCAAAAAAAAAACAACAGTATGTCGGTATTATAGGTGACTACGAGCAATAACCTAGCGGCCATGAAGCTCCTATACTATTTCGGTTGCCATTCCTTGATTCAACTGTCTTAAAACATGACAAACGCTCATGCCGGTCGCTAGATGACACCACTTTTGCATAGGGTCTATAGCATTTTTAGAGTACAGGACTTCCTTTCCTGGCTTCAGTGGTGTCGACATAACCGGTAAGCAGTTATAGGGTAACAGGCACTACCCAACCTGGGACACAAGATTCTGCTCAGCCTTCTGCAACCAGCCATATCTGGAACAGACATCTCGGATGCTCTGGTCAATGGTAGATTCAGATCATATGAGACAAGGGCGAAGTTCAAGAGTACCCAGAATATGGTACCCCAGGTGGCCACCTAGGGGGCCTGTGTGCAAAATTTCTTGCAAAAAAAATTTCTTCCTCCTCAGCCTTTTTCGTCCATAAAAATGAGAGTGGCAGAGGAAGAAACCATACCTACCTACATTTATTTATATATCTTTTTTTACTCACATACCTCACAAGCCCCAACTAGAGTATTATGTGAGGGGGGTTACATCAAAAACTGGGGTACGAAAAGAAGCAAATAGAACAAAGTTATTTGAACATCGTTATACAAATAGCTAACAGCCAACCACGAAGTTGAATGCAGTAAAAAAACTTCAGATCAAGAGCTAAGCACCACACCAATCAGCCACTCAAATGACACACTAAGCAATGCATTTTAGCAAATAGAATCACTAGCGCTATTTACAACACTGAAATTAACAAGTGAAGCTCTCATTTTTTATTCCTCTCAATTTATTGGCCATGCAATGCAAAAGCAAATACTCTTGGCAATGATATTTTTACTTCAAGGACCACAAGCTATATAAGCAGGTAATAAAAGGAAGTGAAGGAAAAGCCCATGCTCATGTGTAGCAGACTGCGCACAAACTATTATGCAGGGGAATGTTTACTTTATCTATGTACACTATGTACAAAGATACTGTCCATGTCTACCTTCTGGCTACTTAGGTGTGATGAATGGAAGTCTGCCATCAAGGACAAAATTTACTGGACCACTCCACAGCAGCATATCACTGCACACACTCGTGGTAAAACACCAGGTGATGAGACTGGCTCTAGGAGCATGCGTGTCCTTCCTTACCAACAAGGATGCTATTTTTATGGTACTGAGCTGCTGCTTATTGATTGCCTGGGGCATGCTGCAAGGCACTTTTGCAGCAGTGGCATTCTGCTGACTCACCAGCGTGAGCAGGTGCCTTTTGTTTCCTTGCGCGGCGACTTGCACACTATTGCGATAATGCACATCTTCGGCACTGCTTAGTGCAGCGTATCAGCATAAATACACCGCCGCATGCAACGCATTAATTACAAAAAGTTCCAGCCTGCACATCGCTGCTTCTTTTTATTTGCAGACATACAAGATGTTGCAAACTTGAGCATGCACTGGGGAGCACCTATACACAATACCAATGAATCAGGCTAATGATGTAGCTAAAAACAAAATATAAAAACTGGCTGAGTGGGTATTGCTCATATCTGCTCAAGATATCAATTGCATCTGTCCATGAGTTATCGCTTATCCAAACACTTGGCGCCGAATTCTCTAAGGTGCTGTATGTTTGGTGACCGCCCCTTAACTGATGCAATAGAAATGCCATCTTGTTGGTAGATCATTTATTATGTAGCTCCATTGCAAAACTACATTCATGAGAACTGTGGAAGTGTCCATTCATATTGATATGCATCTAGTATGGTGGCTCATAATGGCACAATTGCTTTTTGCGACATGTGAATCAAATTAGCAGATTAGGAAGCTTGGGCAAGTAGGTGACAGTATTTTTGGCACCAGTGGCATAGCCAGAAATATTTTTTTTTTTGGGGGGGGGTGTTATAAGCTGCCGGCCGAATGCAACAGACAAAAAAGACCTACCGGAAGGGGAAGGCGGGGTAAGGGAGGTGGATGCAATGTTCAGAAAATTTTGGGGGGCGTTCTCTGACACCCCTCCTCCCCCTCCTGGCTAAGCCCCTGCTTGGCCAGCCCTAACAAAACACAAATGAGGGAGAAGACACATACACACACAGTTACGGTGCCTCCCTCGTCTATGCGCCAAGAATGAAATCTAGCACTGATTGAGGAACCATGCATTATTCCTTATTCAAAGAACACTTTACCTCATATGCACAAGTCACAGCACTAAATGTTTCTATTGTTCTTCTCAACGTTACACTAACTTATGATTTCTGCTTGTACATAGATCCCAATTACTAAATCGAAACCACAGTGCCACCTGGCCCTTCAAATGTAAGGAGAAAGTAAACTACAATTTTAGAAATACGCTGTTGACAGCACTGCATTCGTTCTTTTATTTTCCTAATATGGCCTTTTAATATGCTGCGTTTAAAAGTGCTAAAGGCAAGCATAATCATCACTGCGTAAAAGCTGCTGGGTAAGTGCATGAGACGCACCTTACCATGCCAGTTAGTCAGCGGGGTGCCAGTAGGACAACAAGAGCAGAGAAGCACGCTCTTGACGACCAATAAGAAGCAACAGAAAGCATGAAAATTGGCATGCTTTAAGGGAAGGATTGGGCATGCTCCCAACATTGGCCTTGTCACAAGGCGTTTCACTGTTAGAGCATGTGCAGACATCTACTAAATGAACAGCTAGTCAAGTTTAGTAAAGTATCTAACATCAATTTGTTTTCGACACTGAATATTGCTAAGGACAATGAAGATGAAGCGGGCAGTGGCACAGGCATGAGCACTTGCTCCAGGCCCGCTCCCATTATTAAAAACCATTGCATCACCATCGGTCAAAAAGCCCCTCAAAAGAGGTAATCCAGCTGTATAACATAATGTCTTAGCCAGCTGTCAAGCAGCTCATCTTTGGAACTGCTGTAGGTAGCACTTCGTGCGTAACAGCAAAAAAAGCAGAAGGCAATATTCAGATATAAGCACAAGGGTCGCATTCCACAGCGTACTCACCTCTTGCTGCTCCCTGCCCTTCCGCCACTTGAAAGGTGGGTATCCAATTCCATTTCAATATTCTCTGCAAATACATGCAAACAGAAACAATTCAAGTAGAGTTTGCAACCTCATTACTAGGTCATTAACAAGACGCTTATGCTTGCAAGCTTACTTCATGCACTGCACAAAGAGTAATGCATGTATCCATGCCAAACATTTTTTACAAGCGACCCATACTTGATACTCCTTGCATGCAAGCTACAATGAAAAACATTGTTTACAGCAAAGAGAAAACCTTAAAGGAGCTCCAAAATGTTATTTAAGCATATCGTTCTGCCTCTTGGTTACTTAGATAGTGACACTATCACTGGTGGTTGTTTTGTGTATTATCCAGCATTTATGTTTTAAGTTGCGCGCGAAAAATGAGTTCGGGCCACTGGCGGTGCTGGCACACAGTAGCCATATTTGGCAGCATATGTGATATCACTGGGGGGGGGGGGGCTCAGTCAAAAAAAGTCAATGGGTCCAATTGGGAATTTCCCAATTGAAATGAATGGGTCAAAAACCAATTGTGTTTTCGCCACCCATTGGGCCTGACCATTTGATATGAATTGGTGCTCCCAATTGGAAATAATAGCTCACGCATGAAGACCAAATGGTTCACCAATTGAACTCAAATGGCATACCCATTGAGTCCCAATGGTTTGAACTCATATAGCTGAAAAAAAAAGAATGGAAATGCAATTTCAATGTTGTGTCCAGAAGTTATAGGGGAGCCGACTTCTATCCAAGTGGAATGAAATTACAATTTTTTACAGAAATCATATGAGACAAGCAAGCATTACAAACACGGAACTAATACAGATTCAATGTATGTATCCACAGGTTGCAGACTTATATACTCCATTCTTTGAACAGTGCTGCTGGGACCAGTGACACATTTTTGTTATTCAGAGTTAACTTATTTAATTATGCCTGCACTTAGAGTGAACATGATATAATCAATTAATAAGATTAAGCGGCATATACTTTTTATAAGAACTTAAATTTTTCACTGTTGTCTCTTAATAGAGGTATGTATATCTGTGCACATCTCAGTCAAGGATATCCCTGACTTGACTTTCCCAATTGGAAATGTTTGCTTAGGACCAATTAGAACCAATGGGAAGCCCAATTCGTTTCAAATGGGCGTCCCAATTGGGAGCTGAGGAATCCCAATTGGGATTGAAGTAACCCATTGGGCTTCCCATTAGCTCAATGGGTTTATTCAATCCCAATTGGGACCCCCAAATGGTTTCTTCATTCCAAATTGGGAGTCATGAAACCAACTGGGCGTCCCAATTGGGAGTGGAGAAACCATTTGGGTTGGACAGTACCCATTGGACAAACCATTTGGGATTGGCAAAACCAATTCAATCCGACTGGTCTTCCCAATTGGACCCATTGATTTTTTTTGACAGGGGGGGGGGGGGTTGACGATTGGTCAAACAATAAATTCAAAGCTAAGAGGGCGCATAAGTAAATATCTGTCATATTCTTGTGTTTTCTATAGTATCTACAAAACCAGCATGTTTGCATGGTAATGCTCCAAAGTATTAAAAAAAAACACTGCTACAAGCTCTGGCTATTGTTCGGCCTCGGGTAACTTTGCGTCTCTCTACGCAAGTGGCTTTGCCACGTATAGCTACCCTCTATGCACGTGCAAACTCCTGCCTCAACAGCTGTTTTTTCGCAGGTGATATCTCATTGAAGTTTGCGCTGCCATGAGGACGAAAACTAGGCGGCACCATGCTACTCGAGCTGCGAAGGCACTAGAAGATAGTCTTTTTTATATATTTACCTCTCGGAATGAGCAAAAAAATATGAATGGAAGCTCTGGGCATTCACGAGCAACTGAAGCGGGCAGGTGTACTCGGCGCATTTCACTCGAGCACGCCCTCGAAACTCCTTCGAAGGTTCACCAAAGATTCCGCATTCACTGGCTACAAGCAACGGCGGCAACGATGCGACGCGGTGCTGGCGGTGGCAGGCACTTATAGTAAACATCGATTGAAAAGAGTAACTATCATGCGCATTGGCAGAGCGTGAAAGCTCGTACCGGTACATAATAGAGTTTGCAATGTTTTCAATGCAGTTCTTTTCTCAAAGACTCACCATCACGAGTAACGTCCCTGGCAGCGGCTCACTTTGCTCTCGCCTATCGCCTGACAGTGTTCAGTCAGATTAACGCGCGTGAGCACACTTGTTGAGAGCTTACATCCCTTTGGATTATGTATAATATTGCGTAGCCGTCGGATGCGTGGATTGTCAGCGCCAGATCACAGTGGAGCGCAGGAAGGCCAGCGAAATTTCCCGCAATCGCACCACTCCTTTTTCTTGCCTAGCGGTCAGCTTCATTGTCAGTAGGAAAAAAAAAAACTCATGTATTTATATCTATGGGAACCCGCGTTCCCTTTTTTGATGCAACGCGGATAAAATGTATTTTCAGCTAATCCTGCTGTTTTTTTTTTTTTTCAATGATTTGAACCCATGCATGCCAAATGAAATTGATGAAAAACTAAAATGGAAATTCATCACCTGCGTGCTGGGCGTTTTTTTTTTTAATGTGAACCTTTTGATTTTCCTCAGCTGACTTCCCCTATTCCTCCCAGTTATTGTGTATAAAGTTTAATCAGCCTCAGCCTCGCAGGACGCAAATTCGGAACGCATTGTCAGCAGTCAACCAGGCTGTATTCTGTTTGAAGCAATGAAGCAATACCTCTTTTGAATGCATCTTTGCAATAGTTTGATACCTTGCTTGAATTTGCGCGACTGATTTAAGCGTCATCCTCAGTATTACTGGAAATGTCTCAGTTCCCTTGGAGGTGTGCAGGCAATTTAAAGATTAAGGCCATGAAAGATGAATGCACACAGAAAAAGCCTCTATTCACTGAAGATGGCCGCATCAAATGCAAAGCTGGTGACGCATCTGATGGTGCCGTAGGCTCCTCACTGTAAAATGTTGGAGACTACTTCCCTCCTCCCCCCATTCACTGCTGCCTTAACACGAACCCCGATAGTTAGATACAACTGGGCGCCGTACACCGCTCTGCAAACGTCGCCGCAAGCCACCAGCTAGCGGCCACTTCGCTCCCTCCCCCTTCCCCAGTCCTACGTAACGTGAGTCCCAATACATACAACTGGGCGCCGTAAACCGCCAGCCACCAGCTGACGGCTACTTGACTCTTCCACTAAGGGGACCCAGTAACTCAACTTCCGACAATGAAGTTTTGTTTCTCTCTGTACTGACGCGCAACTGCCGATACTGCTGCTAGCCCTACTGCCATTGCAATGAGAAACAGGAATAGGGAAAAGGTACGCCCATGTAAACACAGTTACAGCACTTACCTGCCAATTCTTCACCATTTACATGATAAAATTTATCCTCTTGCGGTCATCTCTTGGCATGCCAACACCAATAAGTCTGCCTTTCGCAACATTCTTTGTAGTCTGTGGCTTGTATGCTTTTACAAGCGATACGTGCACGAAAGCTTTCCCCCGTCATCGTATACCGCATAGGCTATTATAGAGCTTCCATGCCACGCGACAAACTACCTGCAGGCAGCGACTGGCAGATATGAAACAATGAATATCTCCGTACAACTTAATCTCTAGGAGCACCGCACACCATGACCGCGCACCACGTGTTCACCCCGCCGCCTCTATATATCACTCTAAAAAAATCCATAAATTATACGTAGCAACCCTCGATAAAAGAGCATACAGCTGCTTTGTTCTACTTAAAACGGACACAACGGTAATAATGCATTCGCGAAGGGGGTTACTAAGATGTGGACAAAATTCACTTGAGACCGAAAAGCTGCAAACCAAGTGCTGGGTTATGTCGTGCTGTTGTTTTCATTCACGAAATAATGTAGATCTGCTTTTGATAAGCCTCCAAATTAACAAACGCCATGCATAAGAGTCGTGGCGGCGCTGCTTACCTCCCCTAAGGGCTGATACGCAGCCGTATCTGCCTTTAATGCCCTCCTTTTTACGTAGTTAACGAGTGTTCCCGTTCCGTGTTTTGAAAAATTAGGGTTATGCAACTGTGGTCGCTGTGGTGGTGATTATGATGCTGATCTAACTGAGCAACGCAGATTGAGAAAAAAAAAACATCATTTTTGCCAGCAGGTGAGAAAGATTTCGTTGTTTGTTCATATGGTGCTGGATGTGCGCGGTGATTGTTTCTTCCATTGACCACAGTCAAGAGCCTCTTACCGCAAAAGGAATTTAACCAATGCTGTCACTAATCCGTTCAATGAGATAACCTATACCGATCTTTGCGCAGCCTCTCTTACCCATGCGAGTGCGAAATTAGCGAGCGGAATGTATGTCCGTTCATCGTTGAGTTATCAAGGTTTCCGTGCGTTTCTTAAAGCCAGCAGCGGTAAAAAACATTTGTTTGGACTATGCGCGGGACTCGTCACTGCTTCGCAAAAACAGTCAGTATCGGCGCCTGCTTTAACAAGCGTAGAACTGATGGAGAAGAAACGCACGAGCGCGATACACAAGCCTTGGTAGAAGTGTATTTACACCAAAAGCCAAAAAAGGAAGCAAAAGCGGGTCGATCGAATTACGTGACCGTCATCTCTTTTGTTGCCGGGGGGACTGTCGGATTGCTGCAGCATAAAACCTTTTCTTTATGGCTTGACGATCTCGGCAGGAGCTTTATTATCATTCTTTTTGTTTGTAGTGCGCTTCTCGGTCGGAAATACAACCAACGCTGTGAATAAGGCGGGTTAATAAATTGTCAACTGTGACTTCCCTCTATTCTCTGTAAACTGTCTTCTCTTTATTCGAACTGGCTCATTTTATAAATTTTCTATTTTCGCTAGAGTCAGGACCACCATTCTTTCATTCTTAATTTGATTTAGTTCGCGATGCCTCATTTCGGTGCAGGTCCCCTTAACTTTTCTTTTTCAATTCATGTTGTGAGAGCCACAAACGAGGAAATTGGGGCATAGGTTGTGGGCAAAAAAAAGCTTTAGATGCTTCGGACAGACTGAAAAACATTTTACAGCTATATCGTGTGGATCCAGTAACTATGATTTCTGGCTGTACTAAAGGCAGATCCCGCAAATGTGGTACGCTCTTCTCTCCAATTGCGTCCTACAGGTCGAAGCAGTATTACAAAATCTGACAGATATCTAAAAATTTTTCTTTAGGTACATCACCCGAAGCAGGATTTCCTTCCATCAACTTTATATTTGTTAAAATATTGCAAGTTCAATGGAATATGTTTCCAGACATAAAAAAGGAATGATAGCCATGTCATCATGCAAATAACCACTGCAACATTCAGATAGAGCCATTTCCGCCCAATTTTCACCAACGCTGAAAACAACAGGTCGTTAACCTATTACTCTGCACTTACGCTGATCCGTTGCGTTTTGAGGAAGCGTCACCGCATGGTCTTAACTGAAGATCCGTGCAGTGAAGCGTCCCCAAGATGCGACAGGGCCATTTGCGAAGAGGCACCACTGCTACTACAGCGTACTGCAAAATATGACGTGCACTGACGATTATGGTCAACATAGGTTGTAATCACTGTAGTTTTTATATGCATTGATGTGACATTGTACCAAGTGTAAAAGTAAAATGTAAAAAAATGTCTGATTGTGTTTTATCCCGGCGAAATCGAAACCGAAACGAAATGCACTTTGTGCTTTTCATTTTTTCAACACGGTTGTTAAAGTGCTGGGACCCGTCACTTTAGTCATTGCCTCGTCTTTGTCATTGCTCGCAATGGCGGACGTCAGCGAACTTCAATGTTTGTTCGAAGTGCTTTTTCAGTTGTGAACCGTCATTAGTGTGCTGTGTTCAGCTTGTGAATACAACTATAATAGGGCGTTCGCTCGTGTAGTGCCGTCGAAATGCGATATTCCGCGTAAAGGCCCATTTTGAGTCTTGCTAACTTCTCAGCGTGTGTGCTTCATTGTGCTGTGTTCTGTTGAAGGATGGTTGCTCTGTGTCCAGTTTGAAAGGATCGGAAGGAGGAGGCTTGGGCAGTTCTATTCAATGTGACAACAAGTTGGATCGCCAAATATGCAGCAGTACTTTTGCTGAACCTGGATAAGGTGAACAGCTGTCTCCATAACTGCAATTTGTCTTTAGAGGTAAGCAATGTTTACAATCTGAATTTAAAGCACTTGTGCACATTTTGAATTAAGACAAGTTAGAGAACGACGTATTGTATCGTACTGCTGCAGTATGTCTTTAAGCCTCTAAATAGGGTTGTAGGTGCTTCATTTCAACTGCCGTAGAGGGGTCAAGACACCTGTGGGTTAAGTTCTTGACGATTTGTTGTGAGCTGGCGTGTTGCAGAAAGGCTGCAGCATGATTATAAACCTGGTCGTTTTGTATTTAAGAAAATGCTACCGTGTGTATTCAATGCGTTTTGTGACTAGCTTCAGCAGGAGGCAGATTGTGTTTTTTTTGTGGAAGTGCTTGAAGTTAAGCAGTAATTTGCGCACTTCTGTGTCCAGTTCTACGCATTTCAGCTCGTGCTAGTTCCCGTATTCTTGTGTGTTTTTTATGTGTTCATGTATGCCCGTGCTAGCTTAAATTTATAGTTGGTGATCAAGATAAGAGCAGTATTTTGTGTACACAGGTACTCAGATCACTTCTGTAACATGTACGTTTTTGGCTGGATCTTTTTACTGCTGGATCCATCCAACTTATGATTGCGATCCTGTTGGTATTAAAAACAAAGGATAATTTCTCTGCGTCTGGATTTACGTTTTTCATCGCATGAATATTTTTTTATGCTCATCTTGGTGTCTGGGTGCCTAGACTGTAGGTTCTGACATTTTGATTGCTCTGGATTTGTTATTGGTTTTGGGCTTACTATGGTTTTGGACAGGCATTGACAGATGTTTCTCAGCACGATGATCGTGCTGCCCAGACAGACAAGTCCCCTTGTCGAAATGTTGGCTTGGCTTGCGAACTCAGGCTCCCATAAAACCCTAGGTCAGTGCTCTTTTATGCCGTAGACATCTTCTTTCTCTTGTTCTTACTTTGGTTTTATGGGTCACACAAAATGTTGACTTACCTTTCTCTTTTTCTTAAAATTATTGCTTAAAACAGATTAATACAGTGCAGTAGTGATAGGGGCAAGGAAGACAGACTGATGCAAATACAGGAACTAAAAACGCTGCTTAGACTTGAACTGGCTTATAGAGCCACCAGTTCAAAGACAATACAAAAAAAAAACACATCATGCAAATATTACATGATTACTTTGTTGTTCCAGTCCTTCCCTCTAATGTTTAACATGTTCATCGACATTTAAGAACGCTTTTCCACTCAAGTGCATGGACTGCATGGTAACACACTTGAAAAAATTTTGAAATGCCCCGAACTTCTGCCATCAGTCTTGTGTTGGTGTCACAGCATTTCTGCAGAACTCTTCCTTTAAAGGCAGGTTTGAAGTTCTTACACTTCCTGCAGTATTTGCTTACCTCACTCGAGTTTCAGTCTGTGTTTGAGTTTTCTTGAGTGATATATATCCTGCTCTCTGAGACCTCACTCTTCAAAGGTGGAGTTAAAGTATGTTGACAGCAACTTCAAAAAACTTGATCTCCATCTTTGTTCATACAGTGTGAAGATCATATTGTCTCTCAGTGAAGTGTAATTTGTATTGGTCCATGTGTTTCGCCGCTCTTGAGTGATATATATATGTCTCTTCAAGACTGTTTCAGGATCAGTGCACCGAGCGTGATGTAAGCCATGATCTTTAGGTTTATGGATGCTGTCCTTAAAGTTCTGAATGATGTAAGGGGTGTATTGAGGCATGTGTCCCAATATGTAGCCATGGTGGTCGCTGTCTGCTTTAAAATGTTAAGGTAACCATTCAGTGCCCAGCTGATGACCATATTAAGTGTCTGGATTTGTGCTTGTATTTCAAACCTAAACATGTATGATGAGCATGGGAGCTAAGGGGCAACAAGCCAGTTCTTGTGCATGCCTCGGCACATTCGAAACTAGTAAAGAGACCTATAGTAAGTTGTTGCTTCATGAGCGCTCTTAAAAAATCATGCGCATGCCAATAGGAAGATACATTTCAGAGCTAACTGCGCTGTTTTAAAGAAGCCAGGTATCCAGCGAACCTTTTTACTGCTGTAGCAGAGAGGTTTCTGCTATCAGGAAGCGACCTAAGGCAAACAATATTCAAAGGAAGGTGTCTATGATACTGTGTTTACAGACTGGGCAGAACGAGAGAAAGAAGATGGCTACACAGTATAAACAGCACTGAACAGAGGTTGAGGAGAAGCCTCAGTTTGCAAGCCGAAGAAATGTTTTGACAAGAGGACTTGTCTTTGTATGGGTGCAGATGAAGACGTCTTGTCGAAATGTTGGCTCGGCTTAGGAACCTAGGCTCCCCGTCAAACCTTGTTCAGTGCTTTCATATTGTATCTACATACTGTATCACCCAACCTGAAAAAGATTGGAAAGAAGGCATGAGTTTATGTTTTCTCCGTGCCAAAGATATTCAACCAGTGGTGCAAAAAAAATAGTTTTGAGAGCACTGTAGAACCCGTCTGTGTGGCCAAACATTGCCTCTACCAGCTAAAGTGCAAAACAAAATGTATTTCACTCTCCTGTCGTGTGGAAATATGTATATCAGCCAGAGGAAGGTGTCTAAACACAAGGTTGCAGGAGGCTAGAAGGATCTGAAAGAGGTCAACTTGGGTGAGCTCAGCCAAATTAGCAGCATCTGTAAGAACTGCTCACCTGCCCTTGGAAAAACAGCTGTTCTGTACAAGGGCTATGACATTCTCATATGAGTGAGAGCAAAACCTCAGGCCTTCTCAAATTTCTTTGATACATGTGTCAGCAGCCCGTCTGTGCACCTGAGGAGAAGAGTTGTTTTTAAGCCAATGTGAGCATGTTATGTTAGATTTACGGAAAGGGGTCATCATGGGCATCGCCAGAAGGGTGCAAAAAGGGCATGTGGCCGCCCCCTCCCAGCTCTCTATAGGATGCAGTTGAGTTGGTTTTGCCTCCCTGTACACCCCACCCCCCCATTCAAAAAAAATTCCTGCCAACACCCATGTTATACCTTTGTCGCACGGGAAGTCTGAATGTCCATTGAGTGAATGGCAATTGACATTTTATATGGTCATCGAGATGCACCACTGCCACATGGCGAATTCCAATGGTCATTGAGTAGTGAGCGTGCGATCCGACAAATCGAGCCGTGGGCAATAACATCTAGTAAAAATATGTGGTGAAATATTACACTAAGGCGGATATTACACGGTATTTTTTTAATTAAAGTTCTTTCAGAGAAGGGTATTCAAATGCCTCACAGCATGGCATAACCCACAGGAACTCCAGGCGAGCAATGCTGGAGCGATGACGAATGGTTTGCATTTGCCGCATTCGTTTTGTGCCAGGATTCTGACACAGCTCGGTGGTTGTCTTCACTGCGTTCGCAGTTGCTATCGTTTAAAGTACATATGAGCTCTCCTTGGTCTTGGCTCTCGAAAAGCATGGTAAAAGGCGAGCATGATCAAAATGCTGTGGCATGCCGTGCTGCCATATAAGAAAAGTTTCAGTTTGTTTGCATCTGAACACCGCAGATAATCTAGAGCGGTCATGTTGACTCCCCAAAATCTAGGTGACGAACTGTGTATTATAGTGTAACACTTTAATCCCGAGGACATTTTGCTTTCTTTTTTTCTTTTGTTTTTCGTCTTGAGGAGAATGCGGGGGTGCTCTTAATGTTCCTTAGCATGCCAGTGGTTATTCTTGACCCTCTTGAGTAAATACTGATCGCGTTCAAGCATCACTGAAAACCGCTGTGTGGACGCGACCGATCGCCATTGAGCTTAATCTCCATCGACTAGATGGGCATTGAAACTTCCCGTGTTACAGCGGTATTAATGATCGCCTGTGTTTGCATCTGTCTTTCTTGTCCTTGCTACTACTGAGCTGTATTCTTCTGTATCATGAACAAACGTGCTAGGCAGTACATACTATTGATTGAATCTGTTCAAATTGCTTCACTCCTATATATTTACCTCTATCTGCAGACCAAATGATGGTCAGAATTTCCACATTATGTGGCGATTAGAGCAGTATGTCTACTTTTCCTGACCGTATAGACATTGCATTTAACGAATGAAGTGTCAAATACGTGCATGGGCATGGTTGCATTGTGTGGTCTTGTTTCAATAAAACGCATTGAATCTATTGTACATGCATATCACATTGTCCCCTTAAACTGTTTAAAGCTGCGATATGGGGCCTGTCATTCAGCTTACAGGTAGATGTATGAAAGAGTGGACAAGTGAGATAACTCTTATGTATTGTTCCCTGTTTCAGTTATTAAGGAAATAATGTTTTTCTTCTCTATGCCATCATAATACCAATTCAGACTTGCCATGATCATAGCAAAACACAGTGGTTTCTTTTATATTCAAATTTCAGCTTGAAGTGAAAAGGCTTGTGGCATTCAGAATAATTTGAAGCTATTTTTGACAGCGTTTCATTAGGGGCAGTGTTGCTTTCTTTTTGAGAAAAGCATTCTTCGTTACCTATTTTGTTGCATCTGTGGGTACCGACAGCCTCTGATCAGTCCATTCATAACTACAGAGCAAACGACAAGACAGAGATGAAAGAGGGACACCACACAGCACTGTGTGGTGTCCCTCCTTCATCTCTGTCCTTACGTTTATGCTGCAGATATGGATCATCCAGAACACCAACTCGCCCAACAAATGCTTTTGTCGAACTTCATTTCTCGTACAAAGGGCCCTTTTGTTTGTGATTTTGGCAGCGCTGTGTGGTGTCCCT
>JAJIZL010004697.1:0-31200 GCA_023969395.1 Amblyomma maculatum | reverse complement strand
TACTTTTCAATGGAAGCCACGGAATTGTGGGCACCTACACCTAACAAAGTAGAGTACATGTTTTCATATTTTGTTCGTGTATATTGTACATTGCTTTATAAGAAAGCTAAAGCGGAGTGTGACCGTTAAGGTTGTTCAAGGTGAAAACCACGGCTGACGGCTCGAAAAGCTGACGTAGTGAAGTTTTCACTTGAAAACTGGAAAGCCATTGATGTTGCTTTGAACATTTAGGAGCAGCCGCTTACCGAACACGAAGTTCTCGGAGCGGAAGAGTTGTGCGAAAGGGCCGAGCGCAAAGCGTCTATGGTTCTTGGCTCCAGGCCAACCAGGATGGCGCTAGGAACGTATGTAACTCCTGAAATGACAAAAGCAATTGTTGAATCCTAATTCTTACGTTTGGTAAGGCGCAAGCCTTTCCTGCGACCCTTACCACTCAATCACCGCTTTTTCACTCATTTGCTTATTCTGTTTAGTGTTTATTCTTGCTCGCTTTTGTCTTTTACTTCTCTTTTAATTCCGTTCTTTTGGTAACTTTTTGGTTTTACTGTCTTGCTCATTTTAATATTTACATACTTTCCTTTTTTACTCGTGGCTGTTTTCAAAGTTGCAGCGCAATGATAAGGCTCCACGTTAGAATTTCGCAACGTTTTCGCTAGTTTTCTTTCAGTATTTGTCCGTGACTGTTTGAACATCCGCACACTATATCGAAGTCTTTGCCTATTTCTAAGTTGAACTGACTTTTCCCATCAACAAAGTTTTCCTCATAGGGACACTTTCCCACCCTTTACCTCATGTAAACATTGTGTGTCTCATAAACCGCGTAATTCGTTGACAGCGACGGTATGACACCTTCTGCGTACGGACACCTTCTGCGCACACCCATGAGTCCATAAAGAATTTCAACTTGAAAAATACATCCCATTAATTGGTACGACAAAATACGTGTGCATATCCCTAGTTACATAATGAACGTTGTACTTATAAAAACCAGAGGTTGGTTGGTTGGTTTGTGGGGTTTAACGTCCCAAAGCGACTCAGGCTCTGAGAGACGCCGTAGTGGAGGACTCCGGAAATTTCGACCACATGGGGTTCTTTGACGTGCACTGACAACGCACAGCACACGGGCACCTTGCTTTTCGCCTCCACCGAAAAGCGGCTGCCGAGGCCGGGATTCGATCCGGCGTCCTTGGAAACCCTAGTCGAGCGCCGTAAAAAGCAGCTAAGGAAACAAGCGCAACAAACTCTCACACGTGAATCGAAACAAAAACATCATAACTAGTATCCTAATTTTTCTGTGTTGGACTCGAACCCAAGACGTTCTTCAGGACCCACGACATTCTTTTGGATTTACTCCCGACTTTCTATGGAACTCACTCTCTACATTCCCTCCATAAACCAGTTATCATATTAATGATCGACTGTTTGTGCTGCCACGTAATATGTACTATGGACATGCGCTGCCGACACGCCCTGTACGCGACAATAATTATTTGAGTTTGGTTTAATGCCACATAGGCTACTAATCAGGTAGGAAATGTTTTCGCATTAGTAAAAAGGGCACGCACCAAGAACCTCGCCGTAACAGACATTCATACGCTCGAGCTGGTGGTCGGAATCAACTTGGTAGACACCGCATTGAAGGGTGCCTTGCTCCTCAGAAATGACCTCCCAGAACTGCAAACAGGTAAATACGTCAGTAATCAGAGCGCTTGCACATCTAACCGCAACGACAAGCATAAAAATGACATCGGGCTCCAGCGCACACACTGTACGCGTAAAACAACATAATTTCAAATGCCAGGAAAAAAAACGTGCCTAGTTCTTTTTTTTTCCCCACAGATTGCTGTAGTAGCAGTGCCGTCCGTGTGGGCCCTATGCTTACGTTGCTAAACGCTTGCGAAACCTTGGCTAAGCTTAACAGCACAATAGCCCTATATAAATCGCGTTGTTCTTAGGATCACAGTACAGGTTAAGTATTCTTCGAATGCTTCTAGCAATGCCACACACATCCAAATTCGGCCTCTGACATCGATTCAGAGGCCGAAGCAAAAAGCCGCAGCAACCGGAACGTGATGACACCCCGTCTGCATTACCAGATAATACTGTTTTGTATGTCGGCTGTGTTGTTCGAATAATGAAAGCAGCCGTCAACACGAATGAAGAGATATAAAACTGGTGGCGCACTATGGTTGGCAGCTATAACACGCACACAGTATCCTAAACCTAAGCAGCGAAGAACAGCACCTACTATCTACCGCGGCTGGCCCAAAAGCCGATACTTACGCCCGTAATCGGAAATGAGATTCCCGAAAATAGCGTTAAGGGTGGTCCTGTGGCCAGCGTAAAATGCACCTAAACCTTCTGGAAGAGACGAGCTCTGAGCCGCGAAAAACATCGCAATCGGAAGCGCTGCTTACCTTTTCTCCTATCTGGTTGCTGCACTGCCCCGCCTGCTCGTGCAGAATCTAGCTCATGCTGGATTCCCCCTCCGCAAATCCAGCTCCAAGGATGCGGACGGCTAGACAAGGGCATGAGTGAGCCTTTTTATAGCTTTGAGCCGCATCACCACTCACTTCTTCTTCGTCTTTATGAATGCGATTAGTAGTATTAGTGGTGAAACCCTAACACATTTAGAGAAAGCGCTACCGCTTATCCTTCCCTCAGGGCAATGCATTTGTGAGCATGGGTATAGCATTTTTTGTTGACGTAGTCAATGGAGTGCGAAGGATTTGTGCTAGTGCAGCAGGAACTACTTATCGTATCGCAAAGCACCCCGAAACACGGGTTCATGGATTCTGGCCGCAGAGGCGCACGTGATACACGTAGCTAGGAGATGTATAGCCTGCTTCTACTTTCTCCTCCCCGTTCTTGATGTTCCATGGCACCGTAGGAGCTTTTGCTGTTGAGCCCTTATAAAATGGCACATAGCCGCGAGGAGGATTGGCTACACATGGATCCAGCAGAAATGTTCATTATGCTGCGTGATATGAGATTGAAATAAATACACAAATATATATAAATATGCAAAAGGTAGAAACAAGGCCTACTGATCAGAAAAAATATTTATTTCCACTTAATAACAATTTTAAGGGGAGAAACAGTGGAATATGAGATCTAGCACGGAGTCCTACTGAAGACCGTTAACAAAGTTGTGTGCTATGGAGCGATCTGTCCCGCTGCTGAAGCCCAGCTGAGTAGCGCTAAAGATAGTAAATTTGAAACAGCTAATGATATAGATAATTTATGCAAGGAATTACAATAGCGAGCTTTCGGATGGCGGCGAATGGGCGCACCGGGACAGGAAATAATGATCCAAGGTCTCAGGTTTATCGCAATAAGACCTTTATTGTAATACTCTCAAGATGACAAAAAAAATAAATGTGAGAGAAACCCCGCACCGAACCCGAGGATACCGCAGGCAAAACCCAATTGAAAATAGAAGAAAGTCAGAAACTTCCCAGAGCAAATTAAAGAAAAGCCAATTAGAAGAAAAAGAAAAGCATGACATAAATGTCGGGCGGCAAATGTTGTTTTTAGGTCAGACAGTGCCCCTCTACATGGCTGGATATAGCGTGCCAAGAGCGTTCCGACGAGCTCGCTAGTGGCCACGATGAAGGAAGATGCGCGGAACTGGAGAGGAAGAGAATTCAAGAAAAGAAGACGTCGTCCGTGAAGAAGTCCAGCAGGCGCTGGGCGTTCCTCAAGTGACGGCTGCGACTGTTCCAGCACAAGAGGCAACAGCGATGAACTATGCTGCTGCATTATGTCACCCTGCGCCCCAACGTGTTGACTTTCCAAGCCCTCACCGCTACCGTCCTGTTCTTGAAAGCCGCCCCTTGGCCCCCGCACACCAAACCTACCAACAACACCCAAGCCCCAGGAAGTGCGACACCTGGAGGACAGCAAACAACCGGCCATTATGCTTCCACTGCGGTGAGGCCGGCCACATTCTACGCCACTGCCCGTACCGACGAATCGGTCTCCGCGGATTTGCAGTCAACGCACCACGAACACGCCCAGGTGAACGACCGCAAGAAATGACAACTATCTGCGTAACGGTGAGATTGCGCCACCAAGACGTCGGTTCAGGCCCTCGTCGCCGAACAGGGCCCGCTTTGCATCGCCAGGCCGTAACTACGATAAAAGTGTGCGCGGAAGGTCCCCAAGCCCGCGCAGGGGAAACTAAATAGAGCAACCTTTGGAGGTGAGGTTGTGTCACGGCGAAAACACGAAGATCCTCCATCGCCCACGATGAGTGACAACGACGCAGCCATTAAATCGCCGATCCACAATGCGACAACGTCGACGAGATCACGACCAGGCTTCAAGTTGACATCGCCACCCAGTGACGTTACGACGGTGTGCCCAGTTCGCGACCTCAGCACAAGAAGCAGGGATCGAACACCTGAGCCAACGTGCAATACTAGGAAGCGAACAAGCGACCTTGAGATTGCTGTCGACGGATGTACGGTTGCCGCCCTAGTGGACACCGGTGCTTACTACTCTGTAATCTGTGGAGCTTTTGCCGCCCAGCTCAAGAACGTTACGACCACTTGGGACGACCCGCTAATCCGCACTGATGGTGGTAACCTTATTACGCTGTCGGGGCGATGCACAGCAAGGGTTACAGTAAATGGACGTACCTACCCTGCTAGCTTCGTCGTCCTACAACACTGTTCCCGCGATGTCTTTCTAGGCATGGATTTTCTGAACGAACATCGAGCGATCATCGACCTCCGATCCAAACAAATCAAGCTGTCGACCGACAAAGCCATACGTGCTACGAGAACTTCGGCGCATCACGTCGCTCTCAACGCCTTCGACGGAGAATGGACCGTACCGCCCCGATCAAGCGTCATCGTCCCTGTGGTTACAACAGAAGTCGAAATAACGGAAAAGGTTGTCGAAGGAAACACTCAGTTACTGGATAGAGGACTTGGCATTGCAAGACCCATCATCCGTTTCCGTCATGGACAAGCTGGTGTGCTCGTAACGAACTTCACCGAAGAATTCCGACACCTGAACAAGGGCATGATGATTGCTTTTCTTGACGAGCTAGCGAAAACCCGAGAAGTCTTCGCCCTCCCCAGCCAACTTGAATACGATGCACGCAACCTAGCCAAGCAGCCCAATTTCGACATTAATCCAGTGCTCCCCGAGACAGACAAGACCGGATTCGCACTCTTCATGAAAACTACAGCGAGTGCTTTTCTTCAGCGTCGAAGGTGCGGCAAACTCCGTTGGCAAAGCATCGCATCATAACGGGCGAAACCACTCGACCGCTATGTCAAAGCCCTTACCATGTATCGCCACGAGAACGCCAGGTCATACGCGATTAATGTGAGGAAATGCTGCGTGATGCCGTGATCCAGCCATCCAACAGCCCTTGGGCAGCACCAGTCGCTTTGGTGAAGGAGAAAGACGGCACATTTCGCTTCTGCGGCGATTACCGCCGCTGAAATAGCATAACTAAGAAGGATGTCTGCCCACTTCTCCGCATCGACGACACACTGGGCCGGCTCTGCAATGCAAGGTACTTCTCATCGATGGTCCTGAAGAGCGGATATCGGCAAATTGAGGTCGACGAAAGAGATCGCGAGAAGACCGCATTTATCACACTGTACGGCCTTTTCGAGTTCATAGGTGATGCCATTTGGCCTTTGCTCCGCACCAGCCACGCTTAAACGAGTAATGCACACTGCTGGCGGGCTTGAAGTGGCAGATTTGCCTGGTATACTTGAATGATGTCGTGTCTTCTCATCAAACTTTGAAGACCACCTGGAACGGCTGCAGACAGTGTTGGAAGCTATCAAATCATCGGGGCTAACGTTAAAAAAGGAGAAGTGCCACTTCGCCTACGAGGAACTTCGGTTCCTAGGTCATATCGTAAGCAAGGATGGTGTTCGACCAGACCCGGAGAAAACAGCTGCAATCGCACAATTTCCACCGCCTGCTTACAAGAAAGCCGTGCGCCGGTTCCTTGGACTATGCGCTTATCATCGACGATTTGTTAAAAAATTTTCGTACATCGCCGAACCGTTGACGCCGTTTATAAAGGCTGACGTACCTTTTAAATGGAAAGCGCCGCAAGGAACAGCCTTCGACGAACTCAAGCGCCGCCTTTAATGCCCTCCTGTACTTGGCCACTTTGATGAAAACGCGGAGACCGAAATTCACACCGACGCGAGCAGTGTGGGCCTAGGAGCCGTTCTCGTCCAGAAGAGTGCCAGACAGGAGAAAGTAATCGCCTACGCTAGCAGGTTCCTCACAAAAGCCGAAGTCAATTACTCGACGACCGAGAAGGAGTGCCTTGCAATCATCTGGGCTACTTCTAAGTTTCATCCATACCTATACGGCCGACCATTCAAGGTGGTAAGCAACCATCACGCGCTCTGCTGGCTGGCTAATTTGAAAGATTCCACCGGCCGCCTTGCCCGATGGAGCCTAAGACTTCATGAATTTGATGTTACAGCAGTATATATGTCGGGCAGCAAGCATTTAGACGCAGACTGCTTATTTCGCTCTCCCATCGACGGTCCTCTGAAGGACGATGACGACGATGCCTTTCTGAGGCCAGTAAGCGCCAGCAGCTTTGCAAAACAACAGCGATCAGATCTTCAGCTGAAAGACCCAGCAGATTACTTTGAAGGCAAGACCACTTCTCCTGGTGTGTTTAGACGTCAGTTGTCGTCGTTCGCCTTGAGCAATGACGTCATCGTACAGAAGAACTTCGCTTCCAACAAAACAGCGCAGCTCCTTCTCGTGCCTAAATCTTCAGACAGGAAATTCTTCATGCGTTGCATGACGAGCCAGCAGCAGGGCACCTCGGTTTTGCGCGCACGTTGCATCGAATCCAGGAGAAGTACTGCTGTCGCGACTACCTGCTGACGTTGCCCGTTACGTAAAAACTTGCCGTGAGTGCCAGCGACGCAAGACGTCGCCGATCAGGCCAGCTGGGCTACTGAAGCCGATACCGCCCCCCAACCCTGCCCTTTCAACAAATTGGGATGGATCTTCTCGGCCCCTTTCCATCTTCATCTGCGGGTAACAAGTGGATCATCGTGGTCACCGACTACCTTACCCGATACGCCGAAGCAAAAGCACTGCCCAATGGTACTGCGGCAGAAGTAGCAAAGTTTTTTGTCGAACAAATTCTCGTGAGACACGGCGCCCCAGAAGTCCTCATCACGGACAGGGGAACGGCATTTACGGCAGAGCTGACGCAAGCCATCCTAGAATAGAGTCATACAAGTCATCGACGAGCTACTGCGTACCATCGGCAGACAAATGGTCTCAACAAAATTATTGCGGATATGATTGCAATGTACGTCGACGCCGAGCACATGGGACGCCATTCTATGCTACGTAACCTTCGCTTATAATACTTCGCTTATAATACCGCCGTCCAGGAGACAACCAGGTCGACCCCATTAGGTCTAGTGTGCAGCAGGGAGCCCATGACGACGCTTGACGCAATGCTGCCACACGTAACCGATGAGGATAGCCTGGACGTCGCCACCTATCTTCAACGTGCAGAGGAAGCCCGAAGACTCGCCCAAATGCGCATTAAAGATCAGCAACGAACCGATGCCCGACGTTACAACTTACGACGACGCGATGCTGAGTACAAGCCGGGAGATCAAGTCTGGGTTTGGACGCCGATACTTCGGCCCCTACAAGGTGCTTCGCCGACAAGGACAACTGAACTACGAGGTCGTTCCCGACGACGCGGCAGCATCGCAGCGGCGCCGAGTGCATCCAGAAATTGTGCATGTTGTACGCCTTAAGACATATTATGCGCGCTAAAGTTTATTCATGTTTGCTTTGCAATGTTTATGTTAGTTCATGTCTGTTTATTTTGAAACATCGAGGCGATGTTTTTTCTAGGGGGGAGTAATTCTGCGAACAGTTGAAATCTTTATTTGTTCCTGTTCGACAGCCGCCGGCATGCGGCCTTATCATTGTTATTCTGGCGCGCTTATCAATTCTGTATCCCGTGTTTGTTCATGCTCGTTGTCGCGATACGACGCGTTATCATTTTCTTTGTCGCGAACGATGCGCCGAGATGTCTCGAAGGTTCCGATCCCTCGCGTACGTTTCTACAATGTTCCAGGTTGTGCTACTAGCAGTTTGCGGCGTTATCTAGATTGTTCTGAGCAGCCTTTAAATTGAGTGTTGACGAGTGCGACGGGGATTCTTCGTTCGACGAACGACGAGCACGTTTGTTGCTATCGCCGCCGCCGAGTTGCTTTGTTCTTTTGCGGGCGCACGTCAGCCCAATAAAAAGTTGATTTCAGTACCATCAAGCCTGTGTCTTCTTTTGATGTCAACGGCCTTGTCCCCACTACGTGACAATAGGTACAAGTTTCAAATGTGGCGGGATCAGGGAGAGAAAAGTATTTACTATTGCAGAATCCCCTGACGAAGAGAGGGATGAACACAAGGATAGAGAGTAGGAATTACAGCCACTTTAGAAAAAGAGGAGTCTAATTTCCGTAAAGCGAGTACCGACGCCAGAACCTCCGCTTAAAAAATTGAAGTAAAGTCCAAAAGTCCGAAAACTGGACAAAAAAAGACCAGTCTAAACGCGGACAATATATACCCACACCCGCCTTTTCATTACATTAAGATGCTTCAGTAGCAATTACTAAACTAACAGAAAGGCTTCTTAAATGGCCTGACTCCAGAATAATGGGACTCAATTTAACTTCCACTGCACCTTCGTTAAATTTTACTTCCGGGAAATATATTCATTTCTCTTTTTTTTCTACACTTGCAATATCGCATTTTTAGTATGTTAAACCAGCGTGATATTTCTCACACGCAGCCGGCCGACCACGCCGGATTTCCCGCTGAAATGCAGACTGTTGCTCTATTAGTTATAAAGCTCTATTTTGTGCCACCTTCTCTGCTTGGACTCCACAAGGGGAATCACTTTCAGTGTGCCTTGTCTTTTTCTTTACCCCGGCACAGCGCTCTCGTTATTCGCCTCGTGCACGCGCCACTACTCGAAGGTCGCGGTCCGTTGATGTCCAGGTTGTGGTCAAGGCTACGTCTGACAGGTAAATCGTCGGCACCATACGTTGGCTCCCGGTAGCAGCAGTAGAGGTCACATCGATAAGGCTAAAGGAGAGTGCATCTCACCGCTGATGTGGTGTTGCGTTGCGCAACAAACCCGTTTTGAGCTCCTCCCTGTCAGTGGTAAGCGAGCGCCCACGGCGAGCAACCAAAAGGTCGTTACATATATTTAGGTTTCACGTTTTAGGAGAAAATTTCTGAAATGAAACTGCTTTTTGTTATATATCCATGACGTGTACAGACTACTGTGGTTTGGCTCGGTGGCCATGGGTTGTTAGATCGGGGGTCTCATGGTGAAAGTTAGGAAGCAGTGTTCGGGCTGGTCGGACCAGAATCTGTGTTCTTGCCACCCCTCCTTTGTTAGTGCAACCTGGTAGAAGTCCTGACTTTTGTTCGATTTCGTGATACCGTATCGCTAGGGATAAGTATGTCACTTGCGTGTCCACTAATGCAGTTGCATCGGCAGAAACCATTTAAGGGGAAATCAAGTTGGCGATTTATTCTCGAAGCCAGTCTGTGTGGGCCTTTTTTTCCTGAAAGTAGACTCCCGCTTTTCGCTGTAACCTTTCCATCCTCGTCCTTTCCCGCCAGCTGTAGCATTGCCAATTATAGCACGAGCGTGTCCTGCGAGCCACTGCGAGATTACGTGCGTTGATAAGGCCGCCAGAGAAGAGCACATATAGTGACCGGCAGCCTGCTTCTAAGTGTGCGTGGTACATTCTGCATTTATTGGTTCTATGCCTTGCAGCGAAAGTGCTTCCGACGGCTGCGCAATGAACACACAGCTGCCGCTTTGATGAAAACATTTTCTCTTAATATTATAGGTAGATTCGTGATGGAACTAGATAGCTGGCGAACAATATACCTCCGCCGGCTCCGAAGTTGTACCGGATAAGGAGGCAAGCCGCTTTCCCTCCTCTTCCGGAGAATGGCTACCACGGAGGCACAGATGTTATAGCGCTCGTCTGCTAAGCCAGAGAACGTGGGTTCAGCTTTCGCCACGGCAACGCATGTTGATAGAAGCATAATGCAAGTGTCGTCTGTGTGCTCTGCTAGATGTGACTTTTCCTTAGTTTTCCAGGTTGCCAGAAATTATCAGGCTTTCCACTATGCATCTTGTTTTTACGCGAGAGCTATATGGGTGCGTATGAGGGAGGTGGGAGTGGAGCCGCACGCATGGCGTCTTCAATAGTTGTATTGACAGACACTGACAAATGTCCCCTCTGTCACGTCTCGGGGCAGGGGTAATTAAGAGATCAGCCGGACTAGCACAAGGAGGCGCTCAAAAGGATTGTCTTGCTGGTGTGGCACATCTGAGGGTTAACTGAAGCCCGACGCAATGCGAGTGGCACCTAGCTGCGCGCCATGGGTGCCTGCATAGGTGCACCACGCAATTGCTACGGTACGTAAAACGATGCCAGGATAGCGAGTGGGCCGGGCCCTTCGAATGTCTCGGCCGATGAAGCGCGCAGTCAGCCTGCTTTGTTCCGTCGCCGTCATCCGAAGCTTCGCCAAGGCATGCACGGTTCTTCGGTAGACATCTTTCTCGCAGATCGGATTACCATCGCTTCGTTCTGCTTGGATTATCGCTGCGGATCTCGAGACACTCACGATGCTTTGGTGAGCGGTTGCTACTTGTTTGAGATAGCAGAGGCAAGCAGTTAGCAGTTTTTCCTGCGCGGCATGCCTGCCCGAGCACGTGGTGACTGGCGTAGCCGCCACTATGGCATCTCCTCGTGGACGCGGCTTCGGCCGTTTTTTTTGCGCTCTTGTGCCAAAGGGCATAAGTAACGTAAATTTCTGTGAGCGTCTCTTCAAGCGATTCAATATGTCTCAGTTACGCTGCGCCCAGGACTTCAGTGCTGGGCGCTTCGAGATTACGTTCAAGATGAAGCAGGTGGTCCATCGCTTCCTAGCTGATCCTGTCGGGGGTGTGCAGGCTTGAGATTACGTTTCAGTACCATGGAGTTCTTTCCCGGTTCGTTAGAGTGTTTGGTTACCCGTCGGATGAGCCGCACGCATTGCTGGCTTCTGCGCTTGAGGCGCTCGGTAAGGTTCAGTAGAGGCAGATGTAGCATGCTCCGAGCTTTCCGGACGTCCATAGCCCTAATCTCAGGATCAAGATGGATATGGCTAGGGCAGTTCCTAACCGATTGAAGTCCGGTGAGAGAATTGTGCAGTGCGAGTACGATGGAGTGACGCGTCTTTACAACTTTTAAAGCCGCGTGGGGCATCTCGCGTCTGTATGCTCAACTCCTGCGCGTCGGACAGTCATGAGAGTTGTTAGGCAGTGTTATGCGCACTTCTGGGGTGACCATGCCATCTCGAAGTGCACCAAGTGGTCGTTATCATCGACGACTATCGTGGCCACTTCGAGCCAGTGGGCTGTCACCGCGGGGCACCTGTCGCTGCTTTCTTCACTTTGGACGCAGGTCGCCGTTGAGTCAACAGCAGAGGTGAGCAGAGGAGAGCAGGAGCAGCGGGCCAGTGCCGCCCCCATTGTCGATGGTGCGTCTGTGGGAGTGGAAGCCACTCTCGCCGCGACCGCTGCTGCGGGAGAGCTCTCCGCTGCGCCAGTATCATCCGAGGCAGGTGAGCGGGCCCTTCCCGCGCCCTCTGCGGCATAGGCCTCAGAGGCGGCCAAGTCAGCAGCTGCGGACGGCGACGCACGGCTGAAACGAAGCCCGAGGCGGCAGTATTGCAAGGGGCCGCTACAGCGGCCCCTTGCAAACCTCCGCTATTAATGCTGGATTTACGGTGGCAAATTTGACTCGACGCAAAAGAAGGATTGAGCGGCAGACGACGCCGACCCCGAGAGCACCTCCTCCCAGACCAGGACCGATCGGCCTGCTGGTAAGCGCGTGGTCTTGGCGGTAGGAAGGCGTCCCTCCAGCGAGGACGAGGAATCAGGTGCGGCTTCCTCCAGCAACGGGGACATTTCGGGCTCGGAACCAGAAAGGGACATTGGTGAGCCCCAGCATCCTATGTCCACTGAGCTAACTCCTGTTTATTATGCAAGGATCAGGGTTGTGACTTTTTCTGAGGTTAGTGGGACAGAGCCCCCTTCTCTTTCACCACCCTTTTTGTCAACACGGTCGGTTTGTTAGTATTTAGATGTGGTTGACTGCAAATGCTCTCAGTGTTCCAGTTCCGATTCATCTTAGTCCTCGTATTCTTGATCCTCCATTTCCGACTCCTCTACTAAAGAGGGGTCCCCCGACCACGAGGTTGGGGCAGCTTCAGGTCTCCAGTAATGTTTTAGTTTATGAAGTTTCTTGTTCCGATCATTCCGCCTTAGCGGGGACGTGTTGTTTATTGTTTTTTCAGGTAGCTTCTTTCAAATCATATTGGCGTCACTTACGATAGATACTTTTAACTTTCGTGGCATGTCCCGTCGCCCTAAGCTAGCTGTGATCTAAAACAGATATTTTGGTCTTCATCGTCTTTGCCAGATCACCAGCTTCGACAGGACGTTTGGTACCAGATCCTACGTGAGCTATGGCACGGGGTGCTCTCGAGGTGTTGGCGCTATTTTAATGCCACCATGCCGCGGTAAGGTCTTGTTTCACTCCAGCGATGCTGAGGGCAACGTCCTGTCTGTGGAATCTAATTCTGGCAATCGTATAGTTAACGGCTATGCTCCTAACATACCTCGGGATCATTGAGCATTCTTCCAGCGCCTTGACTCTCAATTAGTAGGTCCAGGCTAGGTAGTTCTGTTTGTTGACTTGAACTGTATCCTCAACAAGGCGGATCGCCTCTCTACTCGTGGCAGTCCGCCTAAGGAGTGGAATAGGCAGGAAGTGCAGGCACTTAGGGAGCAAGATCGGTTGATGCCAGAAAGGTGCTATGCTTGGGAGAGTCAGGGATGAATTGAACTGCGAGGCGCCTTCACAGCAGGCAAGACAATTGCTAGGTGTTTCTTAGACGGGGTTCTGGCATGAACTTATTTTGGTCTGTCTCCTTTGCGTTGAGTGATTGCAGGTGTGTCATCCTTCTATTCGCTGACGGAACTATTGTCTCTAGCGCGAAGGGGACTTGGCTCCTCAACTCGCGGCTTCTAGAGGACCAGGTAATTGTTAAGGAAGTCTTTCGTATTCTCAGAAGATCTCTCAATTCCATTTCTGCCTTTGATGATGCTGGATTAGTCTGCATTAAGGCTGATGTGCGTGACTTTTTCAGGGTGGCGGGAATAAGGCGGGGGCGCCAGTAGAGATAGAAGATTACCATCGTTTCTGACACCATTCTACTGCTCTCTAGTTTCATTAAGCTGGCCGGGCCGACACGAAAGCACTTGCCTCGCAGCGCACCGACTCCGGAAATTACTCCAACATCGCTGGAATAGCCTTAGGGTTATGTCACGTGCTGAGTAGTGGGAGATGGAACATTCGTGAAACAGGAACCTTCTCCGATGCCGCTCAACTCGTATGGAGATTTCCCTCACAAAATTGGTAGACCCAGTTACGCGTTCTATAGCAAACACACCGGATGCTCTTGTTGAAACAGCGCGGCAGTTCTTTTCCACTCTATATTACGCTCCAACTCTAAGCACAGCTACTTTCCCCTCAAAACAGCTTCCAATCCAGTTCACTTTTCAGGAGTTTCTGTGAATGAGATTGAACTTAAAGCAGCACTTAAGTCCTACTATCGAAACCGTGGCCTCGGTTAGGCCGGCCTAACTACTGAGTGTTATATAAAGTCCTGGGGACACCTCGGGAAGAGTCACCACCAGGGAAGGGGTGGTGACTCTCTTTTACAAATATGAGTCGGACGTACGACCTGCGAGCCTGGAGTCCAATCATGCTCCTGATCATCGACTACAAGCTCATTTATAAATGCCTGTCCTCTCGGTTAACTTCGTTTCTATTAGATTTTACAGGTCCTTATCAGTGTTGTGTTCTGGGTCATTGTAGCAAACTCCACAGTTTCGGCCTCAGAGACCTCTTACCTTGTGCTCAAAAGAAATATATTTCAGGTTTATTCAGTTTCTTTATTCAGAAAAATGCATTTGATGTGGTGAGCCATCCATACTTACTTCAAGTCCTGGGGGAAGCTGGTATAAACTCTGTTTTTCAGCGCATGGACCGAGTTATATATTCCAGGCCAATGTCAGCCATCACTGTGTTAGCTAGTACCTCAGAGCCTTTCACTGTACGCCGTGAACGATGTTCATCTATTACCCTACCACCTGCTCGGTACGTGCTTGCGTTCGAACATTTTTTTACAGAGGCTCCCTTGAGACAGTCGAATAGCTCATTTTTCATTATGAGCAGGTTCTTCGCAAGCAGCCATATTATTCCTATGCAGAAGACAGTCATTGTCGTCTCGTATGAGGCTTCTGTCTCATAGAGCTGTACTGTAAGGCGAGTGGGAATGAAGTCAAAGGTCGAATATTGCCACCGTCTATTTTTGTTGTGCACCATCCACTCCTTAGCCTGGTCACGGTTTTTCCGTTACGCCTCCTGTGGTTTTTACTTCAATTTAGACCATCTATCAGGCAGAACTGGGTCCTTTGCTCAATGAAATTTAACTCTAAAACACGAGAGTACTAGAAGCTTTTGTGTCCGCTCACGGCTCGGGGCACTATCACGCGGTCCCTCCTGTACCCGGCGCTGACAGATGTCGCTGGTGTGACACCTCTGTCGGCACGGACGAAGCTCTGCTTGGAGCGAATCTTTTTCCGTTCCTTATAGAGTGGAACTCTGGACAAGGTCTAAATTCTGGAGGTCACATTGGACCAATAAAGTGCGATGAGGCGAAAGCCATTACAGCGCGGCTGATTGCAGCCCACCATTACGGCACCTCTATCTCCCTCTTTTCTTAAACTCCCACCTTCATCCCTTCCTTTACGTCGTGGTGCATGTGTCCGCGGAGAAGTGTGACAGATACTGCACCGTTTCTACCCTGTACATCAATTTGACATGCAACTTATGCCTGCTGTACTAACGCCTACTAGACATTTGGGTCTGCGTCGGTTTTCTGTGCGGTGCGACATTCGAAGAAGGCCAAATGAAAGCCGCCGCACGAACGCCTGAATCGGACGGCCGGCGGAGTCTCCTTGGTCTATGCATGAATCGCCTTTTGACATCCTGACCAGTCGTGATGTCAGATGGCACGCCATTTATCCAACACAACCAGCATTCGAATGAATGCATCCGAGTTCACCGGAGTTCTATAATTCGTTTACAGGAAATAAAGGCGCAGTATCTGTCACTCGCGGAATTCCGCAATCCTTACGGTAGATAAGGGGAACTATGATGAACGTTTCATGATTCGGAGCGTGGCGCACTTGTTAAAGTGCTCGGCTGGGCATCCAAGGGATGGAGGTTCGATTTTTAATGGAGACAAGGTTTATTTATTTTTAACTATCTCCTTCGAAAGTGTAACACCCTCTGCCGACAGCTACTGCTGACAATGATGAGGCAATAAACGTATTCGCCTAAAAGACTTGTGGTGAAGCTACCAAGACATAGGGCAGCCATCGGCATCCCCGCCTTGCGCATCATAGCCTCGGCGTTGAACATCAGGTAGACTCAAAAGGCACTGAGCTTGGAGATGTTTTTATTCGAAGCCTGATCGTGAGTTCAAAAGACGGTCGTGTTTTCTATTCCCGAAGAGTTTCGTGTGTTCGAATCCATCGCTTCTGCGGCATCAAGAGAAATGCTTTCAGATTACTGCACATAAGCCGGTTTACATCCCTACATATTTTTCCTTTTATTGGACAATTCACTTTGCTGCTGTAACGGCCGTGTTTCGAGCTGTATACTCCGCTAATAATAATTGGTTCACTTTAAAGGAAAGGCGCATTACGGCGCTGAACCGTGCCGTAAGGGAAGTGAGGAAGGTGGCAGAGAAAGCTGACAGAGAGAAAGGTGTGTAATAGTGTAGCGCTATAGAGTGATTTCCACCGCCTAAGGATCTTTAACGTGCACTGACATCGCACAGCACACGGACGTCTCTCCGTTTCACCTCCATTCCTATATTTATATTATAGCTGACCACTTGCTAAGGCAGATTAGAATAATAGTAAGGTTGAAAGTTGGGCGTGTTGAATATGGTTCATTTTGTAGGTAGCGCCTCGTGTTGTGTCCTTCTGCTCTTTGTCCTCGTTTTTTGGCGCTACTTACAAAATGAAGATGAAAATAACTCTACGCTATTTACCGCTCATAGCATATTATACTATGTACCGCGGAGTTACAGGCGTTTTTCAGTAACAGTGTCTCTTACAAGGTAGACAAGGATATACAATATTGTATCGTGTGCAACAGCATGCACTGATTTGAAGAAGTGGCCCCCGTGTCGTTCGATTAGAAAAGGCTGAAGTTGTGGTGCCGACTCTCTCTGGGTGCTCTGGACCTGCTCTCCGGTGACTTCTGGATTAACCCCCTTTTAAACCTTCATAATGTGTTCAACCCCCGCCATCATGCAAGATGTAGAGGTAATCGGAAAAGTGGGATGCAGTGACCACAGGATGGTCAGGTCCCGAATTAGCCTAAATCTGAAGATGGAACGCAAAAGATTAGTAAGAAGGAAACCCATCAACGAATTAGCGGTGAGGGGGAGGGCAGAAGAGTTCAGGATCTCGCTACAGAATAGGTTTTCAGCTCTAACTGAGGATGGCGACATTACCCTAGAGGCAAGGAACAATAATTTCAGAGATATCATTACTGGGTGCGCGGTAGAAGTAGGCGGTAGGATAGTTAGAGAGGATACCGGCAAGCTGTCTAAGGAGACGAAAGATTTGATTAAGAAACGCCAGAGTATGAAAGCTTCCAATCCAACAGACCAGATCGAATTGGCCGAGATATCAAAGCTAATCAATAAGCGCAAGGTGGCCGATATAAGGAAGTATAACATGGAGAAAATTGAGCATGCTGTAAAGAACGGGAGCAGCCTTAAAGCGGTAAAAAGGAAATTGGGCATAGGCAAAAACCAGATGTATGCGATAAGGGACAAGGCGGGCAACGTCATCACTAATATGGAAAAGATAGTCAAAGTAGCCCGGGAGTTCTATACAGATCTCTACAGTAGCCAAGGTAGTCAGGACCGTAATGAGATTGGCGGTAGAGAAAAACAGTCAGACGTTCCACCAGTGACGAAGGACGAGGTCAAGAAAGCATTAGAAACTATGAAAAGGGGCAAATCACCTGGAGAGGATCAGATAACTACAGATTTGCTGAAGGACGGGGGGATATCGTGCTAGAAAAACTGGCCACCCTGTATACGCAGTGCCTGGTGTCATCGACGGTACCGGAACCATGGAAGAATGCAAACATTATCCTCATTCACAAGAAAGGGGACTCTAAGGACCTTAAAAATTACAGACCAATCAGCTTACTGTCTGTTACGTATAAGGTATTTACTAAGGTAATCGCTAATAGAATCAGGATAACCTTCGACTGCAATCAAGCAAAGGATCAAGCAGGGTTTCGGAAACGGTACTCTACTATCGATCATATCCATACCATCAATCAGGTGATCGAAAAATGCTCGGAATATAACCAGCCCCTATACATAGCATTCATTGATTGCGAAAAAGCATTTGACTAAGGAATCTCGGCGGTGATACAGGCATTGCGAAATCAGGGGGTAGATGAGCTGTACGTGAAAGTACTCGAAGATATATATATATAGTGGCTGCACAGCAATCACAGTTCTGCATAAAGAAAGTAACAAAATTTCCATATCGGAAGGCGTTAGGAAGAAGACACGATCTCCCCAGTACTATTCACAGCTTGTTTAGAGGAAGTATTCAGAGACTTGGAATGGGAGCAGTTAGGGATAAGGGTAGATGGAGAATACCTCAGTAATCTGCGATTTGCTGATGACATTGCCTTGCTAAGCAACTCGGCGGATGAACTGCAAATAATGATTGATGACCTAGACAGGAAAAGTAGAAAGGTAGGCTTGAAAATCAATATGCAGAAGACTAAGGTAATGTTCAACAGCCTCGGGAAGGAACAGCAGTTTACATTAGGTAGCGAAATACTGGAAGTAGTAGGCGAATATGTCTACTTAGGACAGGTAGTAACCGCAGATCCGGACCACGAAAAGGAAATAACAAGAAGAATACGATTGGGATGGAGCGCATTTGGCAAGCACTCGCAGATTATGACTAGCAGCTTACCGGTATCGCTCAAGAGGAAAGTATACAACAGTTGCATCTTGCCTGTACTCACCTATGGGGCTGAAACGTGGAGGCTAACCAAAAGAGTTCTACTTAAGTTGAGGAAAACCCAGAGGGCTATGGAACGAAAAATGGTAGGGGTAACATTAAGAGATAGAAAGCGTGCAGAGTGGGTCAGAGAAATAACTCAAGTTACCGACATTGTAGTAGAAATTAAGAAGAAGAAATTGACATGGTCAGGACATGTATTGCGAAGAGAGGATAAGCGATGGTCGCTGAAGGTAACAAACTGGATTCCAAGGGAAGGAAAGCGTAGCAGGGGGCGGCAGAAAGTTAGGTGGGCAGATGAGATTAAGAAGTTCGCAGGGGTCAAGTGGATGCAGCTAGCACAGAACCGGGTTAAGTGGAGAAATATGGGAGAGGCCTAGCTTCGCCCTGCAGTGGGTTTAATCAGGCTGATGATGATGAAACCTTCTGGTTACGAGCTCAGAAGGCTACGCGGCACTGGTGGAGGTGCGGCCTCGAACCCCATGTCTCGGGCCTCTCGCAGCCCCTCGAGTCCCGACAGGATTCCCCTCGTGTCTACACCTGTTCATCGCTGCAGCCGTCGCCTCCAAAGTTCTGGCGCCGGAATTTGCTCCTCTACCTGAACCGGTCACATCCGACCAGCAGTTCGAGATTTCTGCAATAGCCCAGGCAAGTATACATCGTTTGCTGCTTCCCTCGTTTTGCCTCCCAGTATCCATGGCAGTACTGGGGAAGATGTCGACGACTGGATCGACCGGTTGGAGCGAGTGGCGCAATCCAATCAGTGGAGCCCTGCTCAGAAGCTCCACAATGTCTATTTCGCATTTGAGGACTGCGCTAAAACGTGGTATGAGAAAAGGGAACCTAGTCTTCAAAGGTGGGACTCCTTTCGCGATCACCTGCGGGATACGTTTGCCAGCCACGACCGCCGTGATCGCACATGACGTCTCCTAGAAGCTCATGTGCAGTTGCCTAACGAGGGCGCCGCCATGGTCGCTGAGGACGTGACCCGTTTTTTTCAGTGGGCTGATCCCGACATGACGGAATCAGCGAAGTTGCGCCACCTGATGCAGGGCGTAAAAGAACCCCTCTTAGCTGGTCTGATTCGCAGTCCACCTCAAACCCTCGCGGACTTCATCAGTGAAGCTGCCCTCATTGAGCGAGCCTTGCAGCAACGATGCCGGCGCAGAGCCTGCCTGTGGTCAGCCCTTCAGCACTGTGGCCACATTGTACGGGTTCACTGCACATCACTATCTGCGTAAGCTGACCCGCGAGGTAGTTCGCGAGGAGCTCCTCAAGTTTAATCTTGAATCGCCTAATCCGACTGCCGCTGCTGTTACCGAAGCCGCGCGTGAAGAAATACATCAAACATATTTACCGCCTGAGTGCCTGTCGGATCCACGTTCTATGAACTACGCAGCGACTCTTCGTCGGCCTGCAGTGCCTTCTGCACAGCAGCAGCTTTTCGAATCACAGCCGCCGCCCGCTCTGCAGCCAACGTCCTACCAACCTTCCTACCAGCCGCCATCACAGCAGAGCGCCGTCATGCGGCCGCCCGCTCCTCAGCCACTATTCTACCAGCTTTCCTACCAGCCGCCATCCCACCAGAGCCCCATCATGCAGCCACCGGTTCGCATGGCAAACGTCTGGCGCACTCCTCGCCAACGGCCGCTGTGCTACCACTGCGAAGAGCCCAGCCACTTGTACCGTCATTGTTCATACCGTGAACTCGGTCTTCGGGGTTTTTCTCGTGATTCTCCACGTCCCCGGTTCGGCGAATGCCCTCCAGAAATCGAAGACCTAGCAACCCTTGCAACCGCTTCGAGCGACCGTACACAGTCGTCTTCTCCCGTGCGCTACTCGTCACTCAGCCGCCGTGTTTTTGCTGATGCGCTGAGGTGCCAGTCGCCAAGCCCACGCCGGGGAAACTGAAGGCGGTGACCTCAAGGGGGGGCAGGTTGCTGATGAACGGAATCGGTGTCCCGAAGAACCCCCCCCCCGTGACAACTCAGCACGATGCTGCCCCCCCTCCCCGTGACAACTCAGCACGATGCTGTGACTATGATGCCGCCGCATGAACCCGAAACTCCGAATCCACCTCATGCCGATCCCGTTGTTAGCGCCGACCTTTCTGTTCTCATCGAAGGACACTCAGTGACCGCTTTGTTAGACACCGGAGCAGACTTCTCGATAATAAGCAAGAGTTTCGCGGATCGGCTCTCCAAGGCGAAAACTGAATGTCTGGGGCCGCAAATTGGTACTCCTGGCGGTCCTTATGACACAGATGTAACGGTGCACTGCCCGAGTAACCATTGCCAATTCAGCCTTTGTAGCCGTTTTTGTTATCCTGCCGCACTGCTGCAAAGACCTGATACTTGGCATGGGCTTTTTGCGTGAGCATGGGGCCATTAATAATGTTCTTCGCCGTACTGTAACGTTTTCGACGCCTGAAACGATGACCGCTGACTCCGAACGACGCCACGCACCTTTACGCTTCGTGTGCGCAGATGTATCCATGCCGCCACGTTCGTCTGCTCTCGTCACAGTCGGGTACGACGACCAGTCCTGTGCTGCCGGCATTGCCGAACAGAACACAGAGCTTCTATTACATCATGGCGTCTTTGTTGCACGCGGTATAGTTCATCTGACCAATGTTTTAGCGCACGTACTGGTTACGAACTTCGGGAACGAACGCCAACACCTCGCTAAAGGCACCACGGTAGCCTACTTTGAAGGTGTCGCAGAAGCAGCTCACGACTGCTTTGTTCTTGAGACCAACACATCTGCCAGCCAAACGCCCAGCTTCACCCTTGATGTGAATCCCGCTGTATCGCCGGCAGAGAAGGACAGACTCGTCAGGCTACTCCTTCAGTTTCAAGACTTCTCGTCCGCCTCCGCGGTTAAACAGACACCCTTGACCAAGCACAACATAATAACCGACGACCGTACCCAACCAGTCCGACAGAATCCCTGCCGAGTGTCACCGCGAGAACGTGGAGTCATTGCCCAACAGGTAAACAAGAAGTTAATGATGGTGTCATTCAGCCATCGAGGACTCCTGGCTCCACCTGTTGTTCTCGTTAAGAAAGAAGACGGAAGTTTAAGGTTTCTGTGTGGACTACCGTCAGCTGAATCAAGTTACAAAAAAGACGTCTACCCGCTGCCACGCATTGATGACTCATTAGACCGGCTGCGCCACGTGGGCTACTTTTCATTGCATGATCTTAAAGGGATAGAGACACCAAATTTTGAAGCTAATATGGCGATGCGACTCGATTTCTGAATGAACCGAGGTACCTTACAGCAAGTTTCATCCGCAGGCTTTGCTTAGAACATATTTTAATTTGATTGTTTTCATATGCCTTGAGAAATGCCGAGTATGCCGCACCCATCGGCATCGACATGATCACGACGCATACTACGCGTTTCGAAAGCGCTGTGAGTCATGACGTCACCAAGCGTCTATGACGTAGTTGCTCACGGCCGGTAGAAGAAAAACGCGCGGCAAGAGCGTTGCCCTTTCAGCCCAGCGACAGTGCAACGTGTTGGCCACCTTCTGTTGCGTAGAAGCAAATCGTCGTTTGATTTCGCTGTTACTTGTGCCCGCCCATCCGTGATGCCGCATTACTGTATGGTGGACTTCTGCCAAAGCACCGAAGGAGGCCGAGCAGGCAATACCAGCGGTGTAGCGCTTCACCGCTTCCCCAGTGACGTTCATCAACGAGAAGCATGGACTGACTTCGTACGCCATGCTGGCCGGACTGACTGGCTGCCGGGGAAACAGTCTTATGTGTTCGCTTCACTTTGCGGACAACTGCTACATTCGGTGCCTGGCATGCCAGTTAAAGTTGGGCTTGAAGTCGCGTATGCTGCTGAAGCCCGGTGCACTGCCAACTATACACCCTGCAGTGCATGTCGCCGCTCTTGATGCACGCTGCGCAATAGGACCAAAACATCTGAATGTTGAGGTATGTACTTTTTTGTTTCTTTAGTCTGCATGTGGCTATGCTCCGACGAAGCATTGCGCCTTTAGCGTTTGCTTTCTATTACATTCTGCAGGCATGTGCCGATGTGCATACGCCTCTTGCTTCGTCCGCCCATAGCGTCGAGCCGGAGTTGTTCGAGTCGGAGTTGGTTGAACCGAGGTCTACGACACCAGGTTTGTGTGCCTAATTCTCCAGCATTCTTGCTAGCAGGTAGCTTTGCTTTAGTGTTCTGCGTTGGATTGTACTCTGAGAGCGCTGCGCATTTGCAGCGTTATATTTCTCTGGCAGCGCTTTTCGCTCAAGGTCTATGACTCTGCGTACTCATCTGCCACAAACTTTTCTCAAGGGCCCGTCGAGTATGTTGGTTACGCATTCTACAATTTTTGGTAAACAACTTATGTGGCGACAGCGAGTGGAATCGGGCGGCATCAGACATTTCTCTGGGATAATTACAAAGGCTAGCCAAATAGTTCAGGAAAATTGAAGCCTGTGGTTTCATACAAAAAAAAATTGACGCCGCAATCATTAGTTGTGCATAGACAGTTTCAGTGGGGTGGTTTGTCCCTGAGCTATGTAAGAAGTTGTGTTCAGAAAATAGTGTAATGCTGCAAAATTATCTCCATATTCTTTTATACATGACTTCCTAAAGCACTATCCGTTCTTCTGAAACATGAATTGTGTTCATCAAGCTTATTGCACGTTATGCTGTATTTCGTGTCTAGGCTCATTATCAGCAAGGGATGCACTTGCTGACGAACCTCTGATACGTCAGACAGCAGTGGAGCCCAGGCTGTCATATGCCCAGACACAGTGACAGTGCATGTTCTGATGAAATCAACATAAGCTGCTCTGAAGCCAAGGACGAGGATGACTGGAGACCAGACAGAGGATGTGGGGAAAGGTGCTAGTACGTAAGGCAGCATTTCACATTAAAGAGGCTAACTTCAAAGCATTGTTCTGCTAAAAGTATGGTTCCACAGATTACCTCCTGTTTTTCAACAGAAACAGAAAATTTGTATTCTCCAAGACTGCACAAAGCTGTGCCTCAACTTTCGATAATGAATTTCTGATTAAAATATCTAAATCACCTTAACAAGCAACCAGCTCACAGAGAAACATAACCTTATCAAATCTGTAAAGCATTTGTCACAGGTATAGAGGTTTTTTACCGTAGTAGATGGATCTTGCGATGCGTCTCGTCTAGATTTACAGCGTGACTGAATTTTTGGAATGCCAAACTGATGAGCTGTCCACCATCATGCTGCTGCAGGACATACATCATGTCTACTCCGCAGCCCATGGAGACATCTAAGTTATCAGGAGGATCCTCGTGATCTTTCATATCAACTCATATCGTGATCTTTCATATCAGGTCCTCCTCGTAAGTGGCCTTTCAATATTATTCCAACTACAACTGCTGCTGCAGTACGACATTAAGCAGTGTGTTAAATTGAACTAGGCTCCAGCTTGAAGCTGGCAGCACGTTTCTTCAGAGTAATGCACATACATTTAGGGCATGTTTGTAGACAATCATATGAAGGCTTTTGGAACAAAAGATTTGTTTTTCAGCAAACTGATCTAGAGCGAGGATAATTTACTGCCATAGGCGTTCAACAGAAGGCTTGCAAGCAATAGAACAACTTAGAAGATGGCACAGTTTTGCCTGGTCTCAAAGCTGCTGTTTGAAAGTCACAAACACTTGCTTCATATCTTGAAAGTTTTTGCATGCTATTATAACCAGGGTCCTCTGCAAACAATGAGCGGTGGGTATTTGTGGACAGGAAAGGGAGGGGGGTCTCAACTGAATAACTACACATCAGACAAAAAAGACCACAGACGGCTGCCCAGCTTTTTTTTCGACTCATCTCTAGCCGATTGCAATGCATCGAGTCATGAATTCGCTTTGTTTACACGTCAGTGGCTCACAAGAAGGCATGACGTTTACGTTTGCCTTGCCCGAACACTGGACGTTCAGTTGCACCACACTATAGTGAAAAATAGAACGTTTTGAAAGTGTAACTGTGCTACATAAGTAGGCACTACATTAGTGGTAGTGTTGCATAAAGAGGAAAATGCAGCTTTTCAGAACCGAACAATGCAGAAAGCGGTTTTCACATTGGGAATAAAGTAAAATGTTGCTAATTTTACCTGAAAAGAAAAAGGTCGAATTATCAGAAAGTTCAAGTTATAGATGGCCTAGAAGCATTACCAAAAACAGTTTGCATTGCTGCAATTTTAATTGAACACCCGAACATGGTTGTCTATATATGTGAGATGAAAGCTAAGTGACAACTACGCTTTTCATGGTTTTGTCAAGTGCTTTGTTTTCTGCACACTGTTGAGTGCTAAAGAATTAAACCAAAATCGCAAGTTTTAACACGGCCCTTTTCGCAGTGTGACCCAGTAGCAGTGGTGCGTCGTTATAAAATAGTCCTGTGTCATTTTTAGGATCCTGTGTGGCGACGTATCCTCAAAATGCAACGGTTATGCTGAACTTTGCACACTCAAAGCAGTGGAAGCATGTGCATGCAATAGTAAAAAATATTAGTAGCTTTTACAGTGACTTAATGCAGTGAAACAGCATGACTAACCACGTTAAAGTCAAAGTTGCCCCCACCCCCTCAAGTAAAGCGAACTGAACTTGAAGCCTCAGGTGGGCATATGGTTGGAGTGGTGGGTGGTTGACGTGACATCATGAGAACATTTTCCTTGCTGGTAAAAATGTCTTGCCCTGTATAAAATGTATGAATGTAGATGGAAAAAATTGATGTGTAAGCATGAAGCCAAATGGGGACCGAAGTAGCTTTTAGGTACTAAGATGTTTGAAGGCATACAAAACATTCCATTTTCAGAGTACACAATGAGGCTAAGGTTTGCCTGCAAAATTGCAGCATATGTTTTTTTTGCAGGTCATTGGGTGAACCTCCCTCCACAAGGAAGTTCATAGTGTATGAAAAATGCTTGCTGGACCCAACAAAATTTTGCCGGATCTGTCACCTTCCTGCAGAATCGTCAGTTGAGGTTTGCAAAGGATGCTTGTTTTGTGACCCTGATGGCTTTTTTTATGCCCTAGCTTGTCATGTCAACTGTTTTATTAGTGTATATTATGCCTGCATTATATTATGCCTGCAGTTCGCAGGGGTCAAGTGGATGCAGCTAGCACAGAACCGGGTTAAGTGGAGAGATATGGGAGAGGCCTTCGCCCTGCAGTGGGTATAATCAGGCTGGTGATGATGATGATGATGATGATGATGCCTGCATGCATTGTGACAAAGAATTCTTTCAACATATAACACAAGAGCTTTTGTTTTCCCTTCAAGGGAAAACTACTACCCAGGCAGCAAACACTTTAAAAGCTTCAGAGTTTATGAGGGAGCATGCCATCATGATCGCACAGCTAAAATTTACATCCTTGATGGTACTTATTTGTGCACTGTCAAGTCATCATATCCCCACACTGTCTTGATGCAGGTTTCAAAGTCTGGTATTACATTGTTGTCATTTTTCTCCGAGAACTTATTGAACAAATCAGCCAATACTAAGCAATTTAAAGCGCTAATCTCGGGAATACCAACGAAAATGCGGCGGGCCTACCACAGGTGCAAAAGCACTACCATAAAACGTGCATGTGTTCAATGTGAAGCCGATTTTCTGCATTAATTGCACTTGTCTACCTTTTTGTGCACAATTCAGGCTTTTCAAACCCTCCTAAACAGTGGATGCTGTGCCTGCTGCACAATAATTTGACAGTATTTACATTGCATGCACAAATGTGATTGCCATGCCTTAGGAGGATAGAAGGCTACCTGTGGCACACCCTGTCAAGTGGTGTGGCTGTATAGCTGGCAATGTATTCCATGAATTCTGCTTTCGAGGTTTTGCGGCTCCCTTGCCATTGTGACAACCACATGTCAGGACTGGCACATAAACACGTGGCACAGCCAGCCTAAGACGGGAAAGTTTCCCCTCAGCAACGTTGAGATTGCTGCTGCCATCTTGTTTACTGGGTGCAGCCCCACACAGTCTCTGCGGTTCCTGGAGAATGCTGGCATCAGCTGCTTCACCAAGCGGACCTACGACCGCATCCAGACTTCCGTGCTGATTCCTGCAGTGAAGCAGGTATTTATTTTTTATTGGCTAGTAGAACTAACTTTGCAGATTATATTTAATCTCCAACTCAATGATCCTTCTCATGTGTCACGAATTGGCTTCTCTTTTGTATATCTTGTTTTAATCTGCAGGTGCACAGTTTCAATGTCATGTCTGTCAGGGAAATTAGTGAAATGCCCATGCGGTGCTCCGTTCATGAGCAAAATAATAAGTGTACACTGGGGAGGCTTATCATGTTTCACGAATTGGTTTCTCTTTCGTTTATTTCTTTTCAATCTTTAATCTGCAGGTGCACAGTTTCAATGTCAGCTCTGTAAAAAAAATATTGAAATGCTCATGTGGTGCTGCGTTCATGAGCAGAATAGTAAGTGCACACTGGGGAGGCTTATCATGTGTCATGAATTAGCCTCTCTTTCGTTTATTTTTTAATCTGCAGGTGCACAGTTTCAATGTCAGGTCTGTCAGAAATTAGTGAAATGCTCATGTGGTGCTCTGTTCATGAGCAGAATAGTAAGTGTACACTGGGGAGGCGTATCATGTGTCATGAATTCGCTCCTCTTTCGTTTATTTTTTAATCTGCAGGTGCACAGTTGCAATGTCAGGTCTGTCAGAGAAATTAGCGAACTGCTCATGTGGTTCTGCGTTCATGAGCAGAATAGTAAGCGTACACTGGGGAGGCTTATTACATGCATGTAGCCAAATTGTGGGTGTGGTCTTACTTCCGTTGGTTCCCCGAAGTGTGAAGTCTAAGCCTGTAATGGATTTTTAGATGCGATAGTTGCCGTTTGGACAGTGCTTATGCTGTTTTGGCTGCTTTGAGGCACAGCAGGTGTCAGTCCAGACTGCTCGACAGTGTTCTCAGAAATTTTATTGTGCTTCATTGTGAAGGGAAACAGCGTGTATTTAGTGCTCCTTGTTGCGTTTAGCACGGTTTAAAGCAGCGCTTCTCGGCTATGGGTGTGGTTTGGGGGGATTGTTTTGCTGCCACAGGTTGTGGAATTTGGATTTAATCACAGCTAAACTGGCCTCTAAAAAGCGGGCAAATGACAAGGCAATGACAAGGCGGCCTGCAGAAGATATAGGGAGTTGATGCATCAGCATTAGTAGGCATGCCGCTACAATGGTTTCGACTCCTACCAACACCATGCCACCTGCTTATCAGGCACCCGAGAGAGACTTGCATTGCAGCCCCATCCAGCAGTGTAGCATACCTGGAGTTTTACTGATACCAGCATCAACGAACACTGTAGACTGGCTCTCTCTCGCGTGCAACCTCCATTTTGACATCCCCCTCTCATTTCTAAGAACCCAAAATCTGCTTTGAACCTTCATGGTTTTAAAGGCCCTGGAAAGCAGTGTCTGTCCAGACGAGAGCTATCGTGCAACATTTTAGTGCGTGTGTGTGTGGGAGGGGGGAGTTGGTGGATCCCGATATGAGAACCCCCACTGGTTTTCGAGTCCCAAGTCACTCTTCAACCTGTCGTGATGAGGTTCGCTTCATGCCCCAGCAGCCCATACCTCCTTTCGCTTCAGTGATGGTTTCATATTTGCAGGTACATGTGTGCCTATTTCAGCTTTATTACATGGTTGACTGTTTGTGTACGTAGTGAAACATTTTGATGTGTTGTTGGCTTGGTGTTTGTGCATGATGTATAGGTTGCAGTGAAGTTTGGTGCTTGTAGTTGTGCCTTGGTGAATAAGTGAAGCTTCATATTTAAATGTTGCTGAGCAGTCCTTAGAGGGTGCTCTTCAATGCTGTCACTGTGCACTGTTAGCATGTCCACAGAATGCCAGCTGTACAGGCTACCTCCTTGTCACAAGACATTTTCTTGTCTTCTCTGTGTAGTGGTATGAAGAATGATGCACCGCAAAGTACTTGGCACTCGTTACTGTGCCTTTTATATCTACACTCAAACATTAGCCGAAGGGTAGCGCCCTCTGGTAGTTGAAGCCAGCTGGGCAGCCCTTGTAGTTGCTCAGAACGTTCGTCGCCACCTCGGAGTGGAAGAACAAGCAAGGATAAAGGTGTACATCATTTGCTGACAAGTCATTCTTCTTCAGGTGCTCCAAGCAATTCAAGAACTTGGTGTCGAGTTTGTAGACCCTGTTGACAAGACAATGCAGAGCCGCAGTGTCGGACAAATTTGTGAGCTCTCGAAGGCCAAGACAACTTTGTAATTGTGATTGACGATATCTTTATCTTTAGCTGGGGCTGTGTAATGCATGACAGCTGACAGGAAATTCTGAGCCGACCTAGGAAAACTAGGCCGATCGTCAACAATTCTAAGTGCAAATTCGACAGCACGAGCGTGAGCATATTCAGTGTGGTCACCAGCAGTGCAGGTATCTTGCCCGACAGTGGTAGTGCATGGAACCTCAAGTGTGGTGGAGTACGAATGGTTCTAGGTATAGTCAGTCATGTGGAAAGGTTTATCCGCATCCATCATAGATTACAGCAGCCATCTGTGAACTGCATATCAAGAGATGGAAGGAGACATGCGAACCGAGAGAGCAGCAAGCATTCCTGAAAGCTAGATATACCTTAGTCGAACACTTGCATGGTGCCATTGTATTATGGTTTCAGATATCATATCTGCAGATCCTAGTTCCTTTGGACTGGGCGCGCCTTGCAGCAGTACAAGGGAGCGACGACTTGTGGCCTAAATATCTCTTTTACTCATGCCAGCTTAGCAACAATACAGCCAGACAGAAAACAAGGTATTGGTGGTTGCTTGGACCATCAGGCATTTCGATGAGTATGTTCGGGGCCTACATTTTTATTTATTTGTTCCTCTAAGGTCTCTGATGCGACATTACATGAGGAAGTAGGCATCATAGAAAAGGCTGTAGCCAGGCATGTCTTGCTATAGCCCATCCCAGCTGCTCATGGATTCGCTGTTGAAAAAAAGCACATGCGCCTAGGGCTCCAGACAAGCTGCCACCAGGAGTTCCACCACCTGGTGTGTTCTTCCAAATGGACAGCACTGCCAAGCAGACGCAAGCCGAGAACTTCAACTGCCACCTAGGGATGCTAGAGCTTTGAACTTTGCACGGAGTGGGAGGGCGGATAACATATGCCGAATGCCAAATGGAAGTCCTTGGCAAAACGTCGCGGCCACATTTTTGCATTGTGGAGATGGCCAAAGGTGTTAGTATTATACCACGCAGACAAAGCACTGTTCAAGAAGGAACCCTGTCCTGCTTCCATATTCTCACTTGCGATGTATTCGGGTGAGCAGCAGTTCCTGTGTCAAAGTCACTATGTATGGGACCACTGAGATAGATGCGCCTCTTGATACTTCCAGGAGATAGGAGCAAAACTGAAGGGCTAAGCTAGACAGGCATGGCAAATAAACTCCCAATGAAGACCACTGGATCTGGACGGTGGGTCGCCCACCGAAGAGCGAATTTGTAAACTTTTTGAATGGCATTTATGTTTCGCAGAAAAGGATATATTGGCGCTCCTTAATATACTGACATCTACCAGATGGTGATGCCATTCCGTATTTTATTGTGTGTGTGTGTGTGTGTGTGTGTAAAACGCACAATAGAATTCCAAGCACTTTGCAGCCTGAGAGTGGTGTCTTGTCCTTTGTACCACTACACTTGACAGCATACAACTTCTGCTAAGCCTGTAGGATCTGTTATATTGTTAGTGATTCCATTTGCAACCTTGTCCTGTGGCAGAAATATGATGTATGGCTTTTCTGTGGTGTACTGGCATTCAGTGCATAGTGTACCCTACTGCTGCATTGACTTTTCAAATGCCTGCTGTGGTCACCTTGTTGATTTGGACACTGGTTCCCAATCAAACCTTTCTACAAAATGGGTTGTTTGTAACATCTAATCCCGAAGAAGAGAGTTTGAGAAAAAAATGCTGTGATAAAGGTCTGCTCCTGTGCATTGTAGTGACTAGTACATTATTTTGGTGGTCATTATGCTTGCGATGCAGCTTGATCCACCTATAGAGATAATTTATCCTTGGCGTGGTTGCGTATTATGGCTCAGTGACGTAATTCCTGTGACTGCTCGCATCCCATGGACAGTCAATGAGTGTCATCACTCAATCGGCTGACTGCGGCTTCCTGCGTGACAGCCTGCAGAGGGATTTTTCTGCAGTCGTGGTACTAAAAACAGTAAGGTGCATTGGTTGATCAATTTCGCACTGTAAAACACGGCTGAAATAAGAAGGGCCGTTGCTAAGTCACTTGCTATTTTTCACTGCATTCTTGCACCCGAAATGCAGAATATTGTTACAGAGAAGGCTACAAAGACTCATCTGCACCAAGATGTTATGAGTGCAGTGTATTTCTATCCTTTACTTCTCTCCCTGAAATGCAGGATGTCTGCTTCAGTGGAACATTGGCCTGTACAGTCACTACACTTGGTCTCATACAGATTGCAATGACTGACTTTCTCCAGCACCCACTCATTTCAGGCAGGTTACACTTAGCATGCCGGTCTGCTTGTGCAGCAATTCCCTTGCCATAGAATGTAATTAACGAGGCTTGTACTTGTGACCACTAATATTGGATGACTGCCCTGTATAATTTGAGCAGATGCTTGTTTCTGTAAAGTGGCAGAATGAGCCCAATTATATACCTCGCATAGTTGTGTCACATTGCTTTTGTTGTTCATATTTTACTGTATTTGGTGAGCTTATTTGTTAGTGCCAAATGTGACATAATTGACTTTGACATGGGTACCTGGTCTCCATGATCCCATATGGCTTCTGTATATGATGTGCTCAAGGAGCATGGTTTTTTGTGTGTGCCGCATAAGTTTGTTGTGTACCTTTTTTGCTGCCACTCACGTTTTTCACCCTTTTAAATCTTCATGAAAAATGGCAACTTGAATTAAAGATACCTTTTT